>MCFE01000145.1:0-154754 GCA_002104905.1 Basidiobolus meristosporus CBS 931.73 | reverse complement strand
TCTCTCTTACTTCTAGAGACTGCACTAAGCTTGACAAGTTTGCAGTATGGTGCATTACCTCCTTGGTGCCTCATTTGCCTGAATGCCCCTACAGACATGCTATTCTTGGTGCTTTTGGGTTTATGCCCTATAAGATCAGACTTCTCTACCTTAGAACCAGATTATATCTCAGACTTCACCACTGCAACAACCCACTGATTAAGGCCTGGAAGAGAACACACCACACAACACCTGGCTCCTGCTGGAGAACTATACTTGGAGATCCTGAAGTCAAGAAGTTTGCTCACTATATTCTGCAGTCAGAAAAACCCAAGCTGGCCTACCTGAAGTACTTGACAGACCTTTGGCAGCAATATCTGCAGCAGCACACTCCCTTTATGATGAATATCAATCCTTATCACATTCCCCTCATTAATGTTGTTCACAAGTCATTCTTACCTCTCTTGCTACCCCCCTTCCCACTGAACAGTGTCTTGAGCACTGAAGAACTATCATCACTTCTTATTAACTTGCCTACAAATTCCCCTCAGCTACACACTCTTGTATCAAAGCTACAACAGTAGCGCTGGCTTCTTTGTTTCAACTGAAATAAAGATTTCACCTGTTGGTGACTGTCTCCCCCCTAAATCAGTTGAGGACATAATGACCACTTGAAAATTGATCAGGTGTGGCAGCTAAAAATAGAGACTGAGAAGTGATAAAATAAAACATAACAGGGATTAGTTATGTTTGGGTTAGAGAAAATCAGTTAGGGTACTAGATTTTCTAACAGAGTGAAATTGGCTAAATTTTAAATGTTGATGCTCAACAGTCTGCTCAAATAATTGTAGAGTGCATTAAGACCACCAGAAGGACATGCAATTCTTATCAAAAGACTGCTCAAACACCATCAAGTATTCAACTTTATTTGACAGTAAAATCAGCAAAATGCCATTTCAATTGCATCATAATATTATGTAGAGGGTCAATAATCACAAGTGCTGTAATTATTATGTTGTCACCTAGATATTCATGCTGACTTAGTCACATAGATCCTATTCTTTGATTAGCATTCTGTCCTGACCAAATTTCTTGTTGGGATTTACTCAAAATACATTCACCAAATTATTAGGTACCCAGAATATGATTTTTTGCAAAGCTGTCCAAAAGCCCCCAAACTTTGTACACATATTCTTGGGACCTTCCTTAACAAACTCTACACTTTTGTTTGCTCTACTTTATCAAAAGTATAACTACTATACTTCTGATCAATAAATCTACAAGTGAATAACATGTAGGTCCTCTAGTTCTCCACATCACTTCCAATACAACTCAGAATATTGCAACACTAAGCTGCTGGCATTATAACGGTCTCACTGTGGGATCCTGACAGTAGATCTAGATTGGTTGTACCTGCAGGATCAAGTTATTCTTCATAGGGTACTTGGAGATCCAGATGTCAAGAAGTTTGCTAATTATATTATACAGTTAGAAAAGCTCAAGCTATCTTACTTAAAATACTTGACAGACCTTTGTCAGTAATATCCAAAGCAGCACACCCCCTTTGTGATGAGTATCAATCCATATAATGTTCCCCTTATCAATGTTGTCAACAAGTCATTCTTACCCCTCTTGCTACCCTCCCTTCCCACTGAGCAGTGTTTTCAGCACTGAAGAGCTACCATCTTGACTTGTTAACTTATTTAACAGCTCCCCTCAGCTATACACTCTTTTGTCAATGCTACAACAGTAGTGCTGGCTTCTTTGTTTCAACTGATAATAGACATCATTTCATATGTGAGGCTATAGAGAGTGACTTGGTTAACTTAGCTTACTGCCCAACAGATGAAATGATTGCAGACATATTTATCAAACAATTAGCTAGAGACAAGCTTGAATATCTCAGATCACAACTAGGAATAGTTGATATGAGTATATAGTTGAGTGAAGTGCTGCAAAACCTTGTAATTCCACCTGCATATGCACTTAACTTGGTCACCTAGATCATTACCCACAAAACATAGAGAATCTGGGCCAAATTTTTGTTGGCATTTACTGTTGTAAGAGTCTTGGAGATATTGGAAGTGATTGGGAGAACAAGTAGATTATGTGGTTTTCACTTAATGATTTATTGAATGTAAAAGTAGTATTTATACTTTCACCTGGTCTTGGCATTACAAACATGTAGAATAGGTTATGGAAGGTCCCAAGAACATGTGTGCAAAGTTTGGGGCTGTTTGGACAACTTTGAGAATTTTCATATTCTGGGTACCTGGCATTTTGGTGAAAATATTCTAAGTAAATCCCGACAAGGAATTTAGTCAGTATTCTCTAGGATTTGAAGGTGATGATCTAAGTGACTAAGTTAGGTGAATATTTAGGTGGAAATACAAATTTTTACAACACTCCCACTCAGCTAAATGTTCATACTGACTAGTCCTAATTTTGACCTAAGATATTCAAACTTGTCTCTAGCTAATGGTTTGGTAAATATGTCTGCAATCATTTCATCTGTACAGCAGTAAACTAAGCTAACTAAGTTATTCTCTATAGCTTCATGTATGAAATGATGTCTAATATCTATGTGCTTGGTTCTAGCATGAAAAGTTGGATTTCTACCTAATTGTATACATCCTTGATTATCTTGAAATAAAGTAATAGGCGTTTTTTGACATAGGCCTAGATCTGTTAAGAGTTTTCTTAACCACATTGCTTCTTTTGTAGCTTCACAGGCTGCCATATACTCTGCCTCTGTAGTAGAAAGTGCTACGGTTGGTTGCTTTCTTGAATTCCATGAAATTGCTCCTTTACAGTAAAGAAAGGTGTATCCTGTGGTGGACCTTCTGTCTTCTAAATTTCGTCCCCAATCTGCATCAGAGTATCCCACAAGATCTTTTTCTGAGTCCTTATAAGTGTATCTTAAGCAGATATCAGCAGTTCCTTTTAGGTATCTAAAAATCCACTTAACTGCTGCAATATGATCAGATCCATAGTTCTGATTATGTTGGCTGACAACTCCCACTGAATATGAGATATCTGGACGTGTTCCAAGCATGATATACATCAGACTGCCGACCATAGATTGATAAGGAAAGTCAGGGCTTTCAGATGGCACCAAGCTCTCTTGATTTGGTTGAGTTTTGACCAAGTTAAGGTTTGTCTCCATTGGGGTAGCTGCCGGTTTACAGTCTTCCATTTTGTACTTCTTTAGTATATCTTGAATATACTTGGATTGGCTTAGGGTGATAGTCTGGGTGCTTCTGTCTATGGAGAACTTAATCCCTAAGTAGTAACTGAGTTCTCCTAGATCAGACATCTTGAACTCCTTAGATAGGTTGGATTTAGTCTCTTCCAATGCTTTTAGGTTATTGGCGGCTATAATAAGATCATCCACATAGAGAGCTAATAGAACTGGATTTGCTCTATCTGGCTTATAGTATATACTATAGTCAGCATTACTCCTTTTGAAACTCAAAGATTCCAAATAAGAATCTATCTTGCAATTCCAGGCTCTCGGTGATTGTTTGAGACCATATAGTGACTTTTTAAGCTTGCAGACCAAATGGGGGTTATCTTGGTCAACAAACCCATCAGGCTGGTCCATATACACGTCCTCATCAAGTTCTTCATTCAAAAATGCAGTTTATACATCCATTTGATGAATAAAAAACTTATATTTGGCTGCAATAGCCAATATTAATCTGATGGAATTAAACTTGGCTACCAGTGCAAAGGTCTCAGTATAGTCAAGTCCTTTTGTTTGAGAGTATCCTTTGGCTACAAGTCTTGTTTTGTATCTTTCAATTGTACCATCAGCCTTGTATTTTGTCTTGAAGACCCATCTGCATCCAATTGATTTTTGGTTCATTGGTAATTTGACTAAGTCCCAAGTTTGATTTTCCATTAGGGCCTGATATTCCTCAGTCATTGCAGATCTCCAAAACTTTGTCTGAGGGCTATTTAGGGCCTCTTTTACAGTCTGGGGTTCATCAATATGGACTGAATAGGCATAGGCTAAGTTTGTACCCTCATTAATATAGTAATTTGGGCTATTTCTTGTCCAATTTGATCTCCGGGTATTTGATACTGGAATGATCACTTCTGGGATGTTCCTGGGCACTGATTCTGGCTGAACCACGGTTGTAGAGTCCTCTGGAGTGAAAAAATTTTCATTGTTTTGCTCTGATTCAATCCTGACAATTGGTGGACTTGAGATCAAATTTTCGTCATCATCTGATGTCATTTTTTGTGAAAATTTTGAATTTTCATCAAACAACACATCCCTGGACTTGATAAGCTTCTTTGCTTTGGTATTGTAGAGTCTGTATGCCTTACTCTCATTGCAGTAGCCCAAAAATATGCATTTTACACTTTTTGGCTCAAATTTTGACTGATTTCCGGCCAGTTTTTTGGCATATGCTGTACACCCAAATATTCTTAGATGTTCTGCACTTGGTCTGTATCCATACCATGCTTCAAATGGAGTAGAATCACAAAGTATTCTGTTATAACTCCGATTTTTAAGATATACAGCAGTGGCAACTGATTCCGCCCAAAAATCATAGGATAATTTTTGATCATGGATCATAGATCTTGCCATATCAATTATTGATCCGTTAGCTTGTTCTGCTACTCCATTTTGCTGTGGGGAGTATGGTACAGTAGTCTCTTGCTTTATCCCATGAATTTTGCAGAAGTGGATGAAGAGTTTTGAGGTATATTCTCCACCATTGTCAGAGCGTATTTTCTTGATTTTTTCACCAGTTTCTCTCTCCACCATGGCTTTAAACTCCCTGAGCTTAGACAGAGCTTCTTCCTTTCTCTCTATGAAGTAGACCCATGTGTATCTTGTATAATCATCAATAAAAGTGATTAAATACTTCATCCCGCCTAAGGATAAATTTTGCATAGGTCCACACAGATCTGAGTGAATTAGATCTAATTTTTTCTTGGTTTCAATTAACCCAGAGCTCTTGAACGGTTGTCTGGCTTGTTTCCCATATATGCAGGCTTCACAGTGCTCCAAATTAGCTGGGGGATCAATTTTTACTCCAGAAATTAGCTGATCTTTGATCATTTTGCACAAATAATCAAAATTGATGTGCCCAAATCTCCTGTGCCAAAGCATTGGTGTTTCTTCATTTAAGTTACTTATATTGGCTTCCAGATATGATGGAATATAAGTCAACTTGTATAGATTCTGATCTCTGATGCCCAAAGCAATATGAGCACCATTTTGATCAGTGATCCTGCATCCAGAATTGTTAAAACTGAAACTGAGTCCTGCTGCTGTGGCCTTGCTTACAGAGAGTAGGTTCTTGGCTATTTCTGGTACATAGAGTACTTCTTTAAAAGTCAGTGCATGGCTTCCTTCACTGCTTCTAAGGTTTACTTGGATAGTTCCTTCTCCCACTGCATCAAGTGTTCTATTGTCACCCATGAAAACCTTCTTAATTGGAATTTCTTGATATTGGGTAAAAAGTTCTTTTTGGTGTGTAAAGTGTTGAGAAGCTCCAGAGTCAATATACCACGTCTGAAGATCCTTGTTTGTGGTCATATTTAGTGCAGATATGAATAGTCTATCTTCAGTTGTTGCAGCATTTCCATATTCAGGCTTTTTTTGCAAATAATCTCTCTTTTTGAAACACCGGTCTGATGTGTGTCCTTTCCTTTTGCAGTAGTTGCAAAATAGGTTGCTGTTGCCTTTGTAGGGTCTTGGGTACCTCCTTTGTTGGTTATCATTGCTTATTAAAGCATTTTCTTCTTCCTTCTTATTGGCGCTTGATTTTCTTAATTCTTCATCCAGGAGCCTTCCATATACGTAATTTAAGGTCAAATCTTCAGTTCTGGACTCTAGGGCTAATACAAGGCCCTGAAACTCGTCTGTCAGGCTATTCAGGATGGTAACTATCACATCCTCATCAGTAGTTGGTACGCCCACAGATTCCATCTCATCTACCAGCAGGGTAATTCTATTAATTAGATTTTTCATTTCTTCTCCTGGCAGCATCTTTGTAGTAAAGAATTTTCTTCTCAGATACATTTTCTTGGCAGCTGAACATGACTGGTAGGTGTCTTCTAATGCCTTCCAGGCATTCTTTGCCGTTTTTGCTCTTGAGCATTGAATTAGCAATTTGTCCTTGACATTAAGGCAAATGCAGTTAAAGGCACTTTGTTCGTTCTTCTGGTACTTTAAGGCTTCCTCTCGCACGTTTTTAGGAGGGCATTCTTCTCCCATGACAATATCCCAAAGGCCTCTTTCTTGTAGCAGCATCTTCATCTTCACCTTCCACACTTGGTAGTTAGAGCCATCCAACTTTTCAGCAGAGTGAAAAATTCCAGTAATAGCAGTAGTAGACATTGCAGAGAGTGACAGCTCGGGGCTCATAACCTGTTGTAAGAGTCTTGGAGGTATTGGAAGTGATTGGGAGAACAAGTAGATTATGTGGTTTTCACTTAATGATTTATTGAATGTAAAAGTAGTATTTATACTTTCACCTGGTCTTGGCATTACAAACACGTAGAATAGGTTATGGAAGGTCCCAAGAACATGTGTGCAAAGTTTGGGGCTGTTTGGACAACTTTGAGAATTTTCATATTCTGGGTACCTGGCATTTTGGTGAAAATATTCTAAGTAAATCCCGACAAGGAATTTAGTCAGTATTCTCTAGGATTTGAAGGTGATGATCTAAGTGACTAAGTTAGGTGAATATTTAGGTGGAAATACGAATTTTTACAACGTTTACTAGAATATTGTCACCAAAACATCTGGTACTCAGAACATCAAATTCCTCAATGTTGTCCAAACAGCTTGAAGCTTTGCACACATGCTCTTGGGAAATTTCTAGGCTTACTATACATGTTTGCTATACCAAGATCATGTCAAAGTATAAACACTACTTTTACATTTAATAAATCAATAAGTAAAAACTGCATAATCTACTTGTTCTCCCATTCACTTCCAATATCTCCAAAGCCCTTACAATAAATATTGCTATATAAAAAAAGCAAAATCCTCATATTTCAACTGATTGAGTGTATGGTTGATTATCTCATTCTATAATTTCACTAAACCACCCCTAGGCCTCAGTCCTACTTGCTTCAGAAGCAGGGTAATTATAGTGTTGGTTCAGCTTGGTAAAGCCCATTATAGGGAGGAGTGATAACAGTAGTACAATGTTTTGCGCTATGGAAAGATGAGTTCAAAGTGATGGGCATTCTAGGCGGCTCAGTACATTATTCTCTTCGAAACTTATATAATTCCAGATGATTAGTAAAGAATGATAACCATCAGGCTAGTTTCCAGTCAACGGGCTAAGCACAGGCTCATCTTATAGAAACAGCTACACGCAGTACCTGTCACTTAGAACAAAAGCAACTGGTGAGTTGTAGATGGAAGGTTTGGATAGCTTTTCTTTGGATAGGTCGCTCTTGGATGCTCAACTCTGTAGTACTACAGGGATCACCTGAGCTTGAGAGGCGTCCAGCAAAAATAGAACTAGTCAATGATGCAGCCTAGCAATGTATCTAGCTGGCTCTGCAACAACACCTGGATCACCAGACATATAGACCTTGCTTCTGCGTAAGGGCATTTGGGGGTGATAGGACAGATACAAGTGTTGGTCATAATGTGGTATGGTAAATACTCTCCACTCTGATGTTGATACAGAGAAATTTGCGACTACTATTGCGTTAAGTGCGCTCATGTGTGTGACACTTCAGGCCTGCTGTGGCCTGGTCTAGCACATTGATACCCAAGCCTTTGTTTCATGTTCCGCCTGATAGCTTTGGCAGTTTCTATCTTCTCCACCACTCCACGACAGGGAACGACCCGCATCCCGTTGATTGCAAACTTCCGAACAACATGTGAAACAGCGAGTAAACAATGTTGAATGCAAAGCTAATTGGGTACATCTCACATATCCCGTCGTAGCCAGCTGAAGTCGAAACCTTCCGAAGCGGTACGGATCAGTGGGTTTCTGAGTGCTTGTTGAATATCCACAGCGTGGAAATCGGTGATCGACGGACCCGACTCTCGATTTACTACGACTGTGGCTCTCAGCCGTGCTGAGTAGTGCCTCAAGATTGCACAACGCGTTGTTGCATAAGCGTACACTCCGAAAGCTCGTGATTTCCGTGTCTCATGCCAAAATCGGCAATTCTCAGATGCGCCTTGAAGTTACTTGATCCTGGTTATCTTTTGTTAGAAATACAAATCAACTACCGAAGGACGGAGCATATCGCACAAAGCTTGCCCCTGTTTAGATTCAACTGAATGATTTATTGGCAAAATAGGTGCTAGATGTCGAACAGACATGTCTAATTCAAACGCAGCCACTCTCCACACAAGAACGTTACGCTCATTTACTGGGAAATTGTCACCTTGCCAGTGGGGTATATTGCAGCCACGTTCTGTGATCCATCATCCAAATCAAGGATCTCAAGCGCAGCAAAATGAGATCCATAATAGCTTGAAATACCAACGTCAATATCAAGGTACGCATTGTTGCAGCGAGATAAGATGCGGCCCGTGGAGGACTGCTGTGTATGGCCAGACACAAGTCGCTTCACCTGTTCCCAAAGCATAAGATGTTACAGGCAACTCATTGAGTTGGAAATGGTTGTCCAAAGTACCTTGAGTGTATCTGTCACCTCCTTCACCATGGCGCAGGCCTGCTCTAGAGTTATGTCATCATCACCATCCTCGAGGCCACCGTATCCTCTCCACCACACTGGCCCTTGGGTCTTGAAGATGGGATCATCATACTTGCCCGCATTGAGGTTTGCATGAACGAGAGCATTCATACTTGCTGCCCCCTTCTTTGCCCATGTGGGATGCAAATCACCGTGGGTAAACACAGTATGGCCACGCTGGATGAAAGTGATGTTGAAGGAGGATTGAAGGAATTGGCCAATCCAGCCAGTCGATACATTCCACGCCTCCTTCCGGGCAGTAGTCCCCCCAAACGTGGCAATCTCTTCTTTGGTAACGTATCTCCAATCGCCCTTGATGTTCATGATTTCATGATTACCGAATAGATTGACAACCTAAGGTTCCCAGATTAGCTTACGCACCAACAAAAATGAATATCTACTTTGACCGAACATTTCCGCCCGCTGCGGCCGCTTGGGCTCTAAGTTTTTGGAAGTACTTGTAGAGGAGAATGGTATCTGGTCCGCGATCGACAATATCGCCCTGCACGATAAGGTTACTAACTCGAATCAGAACCAACCGCCGGCAATTGCACATACCGTTTGGACAAGCGTGTTCGTGCCCATGATCCAGTCGCCGTTGGCATCTACGACAGCGGCCATCCTAAGTACGCTGAGAGCATTCTTGTAGTCACTGTGGATGTCTCCGATCGCGACCGTACGATGTGCGTACGCGGCGTTTGTTTCCTGAACGACCTGGGCGGAGGCGGAAATAGCCAGGAGCCATAAGTTACTCAGCAGCAGAAAGCAGCGCATCTTGCTTGGTGAGTTGACAGGCGCTGTGGGGCGGTTTTATATTCTCAAAGCGCCGAGTCTGAACTTGTTTCTCAAGTGCACTGCAGTTGAAGAAACAATTTCCTTAGGCAGTAGGTTACCTCGCAGTCCTTCCCCAAACACAAAATAACTCTCGCCTTATGGAATGGCTGGATTGGCCCACACCTTAAATAGGGACTCTGCCGCAGGCTTATGGGCTGTGATACAAAGCTCGGGTGAGTAACCTCGAACTAGCATGAAATTCATGCTTGAACGACCACACGACTATCAACCAGTTCCTAATGAAACCAAGATCTGTCACCCATTCTACTGACACCCGCAACCACATGCATTTCACTTCAAAACTGCACCCTGGTCTGAATCCTTGACCCCAATACGCACTACCTCCAGGGCTAGAGCTAGTATGGCTATTGGAGCTGAAATCTCCAGCAACCATGGGACAAAGACAGGTCGAGCACTCGACCATGGTGAGTGATCTTCACTGATTGAACTCGTGTGATCCTGCCCACGCATGTAAGAGGCATCTTGCCTTGTGAATTTATTTTGGATTTACAACGATGTCCCAAGATACTCGCTGCTACTGTTCCCTGTGCAAGCCTGGTCGGTTTCTGCTTCATCAGAGAGGGCATGGCCAGCATAGGCCGCAACTACACATGCCAGGATGTCCATGAATCGCTCTTGCCAACTCAGTCCTAGTCACTCTGGATCAAACCAGAGGGTGAAGATGATTTGAGATTTTACCTCAGTCGAAATGACATTTGCAACTGACACGCATGAGATGTGTGACTCTGCGAAGATCTTGCCCTATTTTGCACCTGGGAACTATTGCTATTGCAAGTCTGTATAAAAGGGTTGCTTCTAACATGAATGATCCCACCAGAAGGATCTGCGCGCTCTTTACCTTGTTGGTCGGCTGATGTGATGAAATGAGTTGCCATTTATTATTATTTAGATGAAAATCTGGACCACCGTATTTGATTTGGTGGATTAGACACGGTCGAGTGTACAAGATCATCTATCAGTAATTTAGTAGTGACTCCAGCTGCAATTACCATCCACCTGGATATTGGAACAGCAACGCGCATTCACGGCCTAATGGTCGCTTGGACAACCAAAGACTGCCAGGAATCTTTCGCCAAAAGAAGCCCGACGACCAGGTCCAACTGTAATGTTAGCCATGGATAAGTGCCCGAGTCTGTTGATTCCCCACAACAGCGTAACATCGCTGGAATTTATGCACATTTTTCCAGGTTGTACTAACGACCCTTGCCTCCTGAGATAATCAATATAGATCCAATAGCAAATGTGAAGCTTGAGCTCCCCCTACCCCTGTCCAATTCCCTTTGATAATTACTGACTAACCCTTGCCTCCCGAGATAATTAACATAGGGCCAATAGCAAATGTGAAGCTTGAGCTCCCCCCCCCCGCCCCTGATTCGATTCCCCTTAGTAATTACTGACGTGAACAGCCACTTGATATGGTCAACTCTGGTCGGTCTCCAAGACTTGATTAATGGAGAAACTAATAGCTTTGTGTACCCGTGTTTCTCAGGTGAATTACCAAGCCGTATATCCACAATGGTAATAAATAGCTATGTATGGTTTCATTGAAGTGCACAGGAGGCTTTCTAACCCTGACTCGCCGTTGAG
Organism: Basidiobolus meristosporus CBS 931.73; assembly: GCA_002104905.1. NCBI lineage: Eukaryota > Fungi > Basidiobolomycota > Basidiobolomycetes > Basidiobolales > Basidiobolaceae > Basidiobolus > Basidiobolus meristosporus. The sequence continues at coordinate 143,639 of MCFE01000145.1, read as the reverse complement.
GGATGCATTTCAACTATTATGTAAGCGATAGCGAACAGGGACGCTTCACAATCCATTTTGTCTGTGAAGTTACGTAGTAGAGTTGGTGCATACTATATATAAATCCCTCTGTAAGAGAATCCACAATTCAAACCGCTCCGCCATGCCTAGTAGCATCTTTGAACCAGATACCAACGATTACTTGAACTTTGTTCTTTCCAACTCGACCCCCGGTGATGCTGAATCAGTCATCACTGCAATTGATCGCTATGCCAAAACGAATCTTTTAATGCATGTAGGAGATAAGAAGGGAAAGCATATCGATGATTTGATCGAGGAACACAATGTCAAAGTCATGGTTGAGTTGGGTGGCTATCTTGGATACAGTGCACTCCGGTTTTCCAATCTTTTACCTCCCAATGGACATTACTACTCCTTTGAGTTGAACCCTAGGTTTGCAAAGGCTGCGCAAACACTTGTTGAGCATGCTGGGCTAACCTCGAAGGTTACCATTATTGTTGGAGAGTTCAAGACTACCAGTGAAGATTTCCTTCAGACTTATGCTGTGGATCAAATAGACCTTGTCTTCATCGATCACTGGAAAGATCTCTATGTCCAGGATATGAAAATAATTGAGCAGCTGCAGTGGCTTCGACCCGGCTCGGTGGTTGTTGCAGACAACGTCCTTTTTCCAGGCGCCCCAGACTATAAAGATTACATTGAGGACAAAGCAGAGAAGTACTCCTCAAAGCTCTTGGAGATTGAGATGGCTCACCCATTCACTCTCAATGAGACTGTTTTGGATGGGTTGTTGGTAACTGAAGTGAAGATTTGATTATGTAATCACCGAATCCTCCACCTTTTGTAAGTTCAGATACCTTTCTTGCTGAAGGGGCATCAATAGGTTGATTTCAGATTCAAAGTTGACAATCCATAAATAAAATACACGATCATATCATAGCTCTGATGGCTGTCCACTCCCATCAGCATCTACTGCTAATCACATACCATAACATGCAGCCATTACGTCATAGGCGATCCATGGTGAGGAAGATAACAGTGGGGAATCGACACTCTATTCACACCGAAAGATTCAGTCCTCAGCTTGCCGAAGCCACTGGTACCAGCTGGTTGGGCCAATTGTAGTACATTGTTAGTCAGAGCCAACATTGTTTCATGAGTAAAGCCATATCGTGAATCACATCGGGACCGGCCACAGCTGGATCAAAAAATATGCAACGAAAATGAAGTCCAGCAATTGGCAGATAAACACGAGGAAGCAAGCTAAACGAGTGTTTGCTTAGAGAGAACAAGGCATACATCCGTAGAGCCAAACAAGTGCAATCTTCGTCTCTTGAATCTGCGGGGTTAATTCTATTAGAGGAACGCAACACGGTCGCATCCAATGCTTGCATTCGACAAGCCTGTATGGGCCGCATTTTCCTACGCACCTGTCGGAACATTGAGTCGAACATTTTTGGAAATCATGAAAGAAACAGCACTCCACATCCCTAGTGCTCTGGAAGCAAATCACCCAACTCCTGGTTAGTACTAGCACCAAATCTTTTGGTATCAACACCCGATTCGAAACCATGGCGAATCAGCGGATCTCGCTCGCCCCCCCCCCCCAAATACAATATAAGGCAGGCATTCCAGGCAAACAAGATGGTTATTGGACAGCGGTTGATTTCTAGCAATCCTAGCAATCACAGCACCTGCATCGTCTTTCTGAAAGTGCTACAATAGCTTCGCACCAACGTCGATTCCTGATTCAACGCTGGATACGGCCGTGTCAGGGGAGATAGAGTGCTGAATTCGGCTTTGACACTCGATGGATTCTGAAACGCTAATTAACTTCACATCCCTACTCATCGGCCATTGCTGTTTGCGGTAAATTCTGGATGTTCTGGTCAACCTTTGGGAATTCCTTTTTTGGGCATGCATAAAGGCACGGCTCCGGTAAATCACGCCCTACGTACGATGGGTGGAGATACAGGCTGATGTGGCGCTTTGAATCCGGAATTCGAACGTAAGCAGTTAGCCTGGACTGGAATCCAGAGGAACTCCAATTCCCTAACTTTCAGATGATGAGGCGAGCGGGGACTGGACCTCAATGTCCTATGAAACACTGGGATCGCTGCCACTGTGCCGTCAGCAGGGATCACGGCCCGATCCAGATATCTATCAACGGAATGGTTCGTTGGGACAGCTGATCACGGATTCTTTTTTCCGCTCGGTGGGATGCTGCGATCATCCATCAGAGATTGGATTTGTCAGGATCAAGGCGTCTTCAATTGTACCACGATTTCAAGCCTACTGTCCATTCGCCCTAGCCACCATATTCAGATGGATCTCGTTCCCTGAGGATCATCTGCTCCGCCTGTACTAAGTACGATTGAAGGTTAGCCAAATGCGATTCATCGATCTTACTAGCTGGCACCATCCATTTGGTGGAAAGTTGCATGATGCACAATTTGTATGATGGTGAAATGCCTGGAATTACGTTATGGAGAATGCGAATGCCACTGCTGATATCATTGTGAATGATTCCCCTTCGATATTGGTGACAGATTCAGCTCATCATTCAAAGTCACAGATATTAGTCTCATGGATCTCATTGGACAGGTCACTTGCCGTGTACTATACTTCAGAACTACACACCGTTATTGGATGGCCGACAGGGCAGATCAGTTTTTCGTTCCTTCCATGGATGCTCATTGGCCTTGCCTTGGAAAGAAATGTTTAAACTTCTTATGCACCTTTTTTGTCTCTCCATCGCAATAGCTCCTATATAAGCCGGTGAGGGCTAAGAACATCCGGATTGTCTTTAATTCTTTTGAATTCCGATATACCAGGAAACCGAGATTTCTTTATCCATTCCACACATATCCCCCTCAAACTCTAGATTTTATTCTTTCGGAGTTTGCTCATTGATTCGCCACCATGGTGAGCAGTAACCAAGACAAAGTGGCTTCCCTCTTTGAAAGTCTAATGGTTTGTTAGCGTGCGACACGTCGTTCGAGTCTCCTATTAACAGCACCCTCCCAACAGGACAACATGGGCATTGAGGAGGCCAAAAGAGACCCTCTGAGAGCTCTGCCGGAGGAACAGAAACGAGTCATGATTAAAAACCAGAAGAAGAGAGAGGCCTCTAGTTCGACTGTGCGTATATTCCCCGATCGCCCACTTCAGTCACTCCCTTTGCTCATAATTCTCTGATACGATGTAGTTTTTGGTCAAGCGATATCACAAGTTCAGCAAGCAATACCCAGAGTACTACGTGCGTAAGCTAAGCGAAGCTAACGACAAGGTACTCTCTGTCAACGATTACCGGTCTTTGAACGTATCGCTCTCCACCCAAGCAATCAGGTTCGTCTCTATAACCCAAACCTCACTATGATGTGTCCATACACGCACTCACCATACCCCTACGCCTTCACATACATCATAATTTTCGTCGACCCTGTCTCTGGTTTTTCTTTGCTAACACCAAGATGTTTAGTTGGGTCCGTCAGTTTGTCGACCTCAAAGGACTACGATACCTAACAGAAGCGATTTTCAATTCGTGTAACAAACTAAATAGGTGAGTCAGCCGAATCTATTTAAAACGAACAATATTTTTATCTTACGCCCATCAGCAAGTACTGACCGATTTTCATTGGACCGTCTCCCCTTCTAAATATAGGAGCATGACTGACTTATCTTTGGAATACGAAATCATGAAGTGTATCAAATCCATTCTCAACACTAAGGTTGGTAAGATTGATGCTGTCCAATCCGAACCGTCCTCCCATGGAAACGTGTGAAGATGGACTATTCATGGAATTGGCATCATTCTTTCGGGAGCGATTTGGCTGATAGGTTGTTCTCTCGAACCAATTTAGGTCGGCGCCAAAAGCGTACTGAATCATCCAAAATGCATCACGGATATTACGTTTGCCCTTGAATCACCTTCCCTCGGAGTCAGGAAGGTTGCCACCGACATCCTTACGTTCATATGTTACCTCAATATACCTTCTGGGCGACAACACGTGATCGCCGCCATGAAACACATCCAAGATATGAGACAGTACGATTACATTTATGAAGTCTGGTTGAGACATTTCACCCTCGACATATGGAGAGGTAACAACGATTCTGGCGTCGACTGCAACAAGTATGACAAGATCTCCTCGGACCAGCACTTTTATGAATACCTGGTAGGCGTCACGTGATTCGCGCCTCGGGATATCTTCGTACTCACCCCCATCATCCAGGAATCGAACTTCATATTCATGAACAGCCTGATCGACACTTGCGAGGAGATAGATGACAGGATCACCACCAGGCTACACATGATCGCCTCGGGGGTTCGTTCGGTGGTTCACAAAGCCAAGAAGTTTGGAAGCTCCACCGTGAACTACCAGCTGAAAAAGTTTGAATCTGCCGAGGAGAGCGACTACTTGGACATGTGCTCAAGCACGTTCAGCTGGCGCAACATCAACCCCCGTGACGTGTTTGTTGCTGCTTTCAGGCCGGTTGAAAGGACGAAGGGACACAAGCCATTCATGTCAATTGTAAACCATCTGCTCTACGCGCAAAGAAACCCAAAGTCCAGGTAGGGTTTCTACATTCCCGCAAGGCATTTCCATGCCACACGAACGCCAAGCTAACCTTTTTTAAACCTCTCAGAAATAACTATTATCGAATGCTGGATACCGTCATCGAGCAGATTATATCCACTGACATTACAGAGGCCCACCGAAGGTTATCAACCATCTTCGCAGTTGGCGAGCTGGCTGCTGATTCGGAAGACGAGGACCTGTTCAGCTCGCGTTTGTCCAGGTTCCGTACCAGCTCCATCGCTCGGTCAAGTTCATCAGTTCTTTCCGACCAATACCCAAGAACGCCTACCATCGATTCGTTTAACATGTACGATAGTCCAGTCAACAACCCATACTCTTTCCAGGATCAACTGGACAATATCAAGACGAATGGAGTCCCGCCGCCACCACCCCCAGCTCCAGCAGGTACCTCTCCGACTCACCATCAGCAATTGATTCACAGGCTAACATCATCTTACCAACGTAGCGCCAGACAACAGTACCAAACGCACTCCTCAAAAGCCCCTCAAAAAGTTCAACTGGGAAAAATTACCCGAATATGTGGTGGAGAGCACGTTATGGAACGAGGACGAGAAAAACACAGAGGTAGAGAAGCTTGGGGAGGAGCTGGAAAGAGAGGGGATATTCGATGAATTGGAAGACAAGTTCGCCGTAAAGAAAAATCCCTCGGTGCCCACGTTCAATCCTCAGAAGCAGGTCCAAAAGCAAATTCGGTTACTGGATAGCAAGCGCTCTTACCAAATTGGTAAGTTATTTGTATACGTACTCGCCATGGGCTGGTTGTTACACCCCCTTCAGGCACTCACCATTGACGATCGCATTCCTTGGTAGACATTATGCTGAGTAGCCTGAAACACCTTTCTCCCAAGGAGATCTGCGACGCATTTCTCAACATGGACTCCAACGTGATATCGGAGGATCTGTTGGAGAATTTCATGAAGTGCCTTCCCACTGAGCGAGAGGTAGGTGCCAAGTAACATGCGGCGATTCGAACCGAACGACTGAATTTTCTATCGGTCTAGACCAAGATTCTTGAATCCTATGTCGAGGATGATGTCAAAGAAAAGGAGCTAGGAAGAGCCGAGGCGGTTCTCATCGAGGTAAGTCGGCCCGTATCGATACCATGGTTGACCGACTCGTGCCTAACCCCCCTGGGCCGTCCCTTTAGACCCTTAAAATAGATAAATTCGAGGAAAAGCTGAAAGCTGTCTACATGAAACTGACGTTCAACGAGAAGGCCTTCGGAATGGAGAAGGTGAGTTCAGCACAGTCTCTGAAGCGCACATGAATATTAAAAATTGCTTCTCTAGAGCTTGGATAACATCATGGAAGGATGTAACACTCTCAAGTCCAATCAACAACTAGCAAAACTGCTTCAGGTAATTCAGTGAGCACCTAGCCTATAGACCCCGTAACTAACAAAACCCTAGTTGATCCTGGTGATTGGCAATTTCATGAACGCCAAGGATTTCCGCGGTAACGCCAAGGGATTTAAAATCCAGAGTCTCGAAAGGGTATGTCAATGCATCTGATATCAACCAATCATTTCGATTCATTCATCTGTTTCGCAGCTAAGTGACATCCGTGCAAGCGGCGACTCCACCACGCTGCTACACTTCCTCACCAAAGTGATTGAGAAGAATTTCCCCGACCTGCTCAAGGTCAAAGAGCTGTCGGGGATAGTTGATGCGGCAAGCAAAGGTAAGTTGATCTTCGCATGTGGCCCAGCTGGGTATTATTCTTATTGCAACCGCCAACTAACTTCGATTATTTGGAAGCATCCTTCAATGAGATAGCCGATCTATTGTATTCGCTCAAGAAAGACCTCGAAGAGTTGATGCAGAATTTAGCCGTGCCGCCTGCAGAAGACGAGGCGACCACATCCTCAGAGGAAAAGGACACGTTTGCGACCGAGATGGATAAATTCTTCTCCGAGGCTCGAACAAGCTTGGACACACTTGAGGACAAACTGAACAAGTCCCAGGAAATGTACAAGGAGGCCGCAGGGTTCTACGGGGAAAACGCTAGCAACATATCATCCGAAAACTTCTTTAACATATTCGTCAACTTCCTGTCCTCGTTCAACAATGCCATCAAGGATAACCAGATAGAGCAAGAAAAGAAGGTGATCCTAGAGAAGCGCCGCGAGCGACAGCAGGAGATAGAGCTGAGAAAAGAGAACCAGAGGAAGATCGCCAGACGCACCATGTATGATGTGGATGTTTCCTCGGTCACCGATGATGACAGCGATAACAAAGGAGTCATGGACAATCTATTGGAATCTCTTCGGGACCACAAACAGCTTAGCAAACGTCGGGAGAAAAAGCGACCTGTCATGCCAAGATTGGCTATCTGTGAGGACATGGGATCAAGCACATCCACACGCTCCTCCTTGGAGATTGATCCACTTTCGGCTAGGGCAACCGAGCTGTTGAATCAGATCCAGTGCGAAAATGAGCAAAGGACCCATAGATTGCGCGTTTCGAATGAGCAATCGAAGCGCATCCACTCGATCTAGATTGGAATCAACAACTCATTCCCATTCCCATTCCCATTCCCGTGCACACCCAACCACTCCCACCACCTCCATCCCCAATGCCTGTGACATCACCAAATAACCGCCCAACATCCGCACCTAATGATAATTCTATTTGTACATAATAAAATAACCATCTAGCAGCAGGAATGCTTGGCAAACTTTATGTGGAAGCGCATGAGGCAACGCATGAATCCCAACAGGAAGTTGTTCTAGGCGCCATGCTGTTTGTGAATGTTCCGTTTGGAGGTGATAACCAAATCTACCTGGTTATCAAACTCATCCGTCGGGATGGGCGCCCCAGAGATCTGTTCATTTAAAGCTAATCCCACTAAAAAGGGCTTTTGGAAGGCGGCCTTGCGGTTGAACGACTTCCCCAACGACTGATAGTTGTTCAGGTAGCGATCGTAGTACCTTTTTTGGATGCTTCAGGTCAGACAAGATCCGTATCTTGGATTGTTTGTTGGAGAGTTACCCTTTGCCACGGCCCAGTCGGTTGCCGAATTTGTCGAACGCAAGGCCTGGACATTGTTGATTAAGTGATGTGAATCGAATCAGCGATGCAGGCTTCGACTTTACCTGGCATGATCAGCACATCTAATCCGCCCTCTTCAAATGCTGCAAATAGGTTATCTAAAGGTGGGGTCTGTCGAGAAGAGTGATACATGATTACCATTGATTCGTTTTTCTTCATGAGCTGGCTCGGGGATGCCGAAGGAGTTTACTGGTAAGCCTTCATAATCCGACCAGGAGGTTAGTCTAACCATATCCATATGGTTGTTGCCCCAGCGGGGTACGTAGCATGCCTTGTCTAGTGTTCGCGGGGAGGGGAGGGGTGCTTAGCTGTAGAGCGACGGGAACCATTTACCACATGCACTTACTTTGTTTGAACAGCTCCCTTAAAAGCTCGGTGGTGGAGATTTCTGTTGGCAAGCTGAGGTAAATCCCCACCCGGGAGCTCTTGTGAAGCTCTTCCAAGCCGAGCACTTTTTTCTGCACGCTGCGAGCTAAGTTGGATAAGGAGGTTCATCCAGGGGGTGTTGAGGGGAGATGGGGGACTTTAGACACGAACGAAGGGAATAGATGGAAGTGGACTGTTTACTCTGTTCAAGCAGGGAATCCTTAGGGAGGCTCCTCATCTTGGTACGCATGTCTTTGCGGATGGCATTCTTGAGCACCTTGATACTTTGCATGGTTGCCTTGTGTCGGTTTTGGGGCCTCTATATTGAAGGGAGATATGGTACACACGCACAATGGCTGAAGCCCACGTTAAATCTGCATCTGGATGTCGCCCAAGATTGATGAAGATATCCATCACTCGAGATTAATATCGTGATTATCGTTTACCATCAGAAGAACCCAACCATGAATACATATGGCTTGAGTCATCATTGAGAAGATTGGTGACAGTGATCTAGAGGGTATGCTCGCCAAAGACTATTCCATCACGCAACGGTTCGTCTGCTCATCGGTATTATGATCCACGCCAAGGCTGCTTTACACCCAGTCGATGTATGCGCATACTGGATTCTACATAAACATGCCATTCCCACTTCCCATCTCTCACCATCCAACCAAATTCCTATCCATGAAGTAGATTGATGATGGTTAAGCCAACTAGATTTCATTTGGCATTTCCAAATCAACTCCATACGAATTCTCACCAATCCCAGTATTTATTATTTGAAATGGTGCCTCGAAGGTAACGATGCACCGCTATGTTCCTTTGAACCGGCAGTGAATATAGCTTTAATGTGGTCAGATAGAGAGGATGCCATATCAAGTTTAAAGGCTCGCTTGTCTGCCTCTCGAGGGGAAGAGTTTCGCTGCGCTTCAACTATTAGACAGTTTCTCACCGGATCACACGATGGTTGAGTGCTCCCTTTGTCCTTCACTATAGGCAATCCACTAGGGTTAAACTGAGTTTGTGAATCAATATAGGAGGGTGCTATATCAAAAAACTCAATCATGGGCCAGCAGAATTTATATCCTTTAACGTGGAAGTATTTTTATACCCGTGAGCGTCGTTCAGACGTTGTAACCGGTTACCTTAACTATCAGCGCACGTGTCGATTGATAGAATCAAAGCGTTGAAAAAGAGGCGTGTAGATAGTGAGAAAGAAGGGGTTCAAGGTAATGGCGCACATACCAGTGTATCATATGAACAGACCGTTCTAATGCTCCGTATTGTTGGTGAAGCCTCCCCAATCTCTGCAAGCTTAACTCCCAAGCCGGGCGTCGACGAAAGCGACCCGGTCTTCGAAACTCTCTTGGTCACTCAATTCCAGTCTTTGCTGGAGGGTCATACCAAAACAGAAGCATTTCTCGACACTTTTAATGAGCTTATTCGGCTCCCACAGAGTTCCGTAAGTTGAACGACTACCTGGGGCCTATCCCTTAGTGTGGTGTATTCACTTCCATGTTTAGGTTGACCAGCTATGCCAAAAGGTGCCCTTCAAAACTCTTCCGGACGAAACGCTAGCGGAGATCATGAGCTCAATAATTGATTGCGAGTCCATTTCTTTTCACAATCTAGTGATATTTTATCGAGCCTCATTACTCCAAAAGGTTGGTGTCCCTTGGTTTGATGAGATCGGTGGCTCCTCATACTGAGGGAACACTTTTTCGTAGGTAGCCATGCTGGATGTTGCTCCTTCAAGAATCTTGTTAAGCACCATCTTCTCTGCCGCGAAAGCTAATCCAAAGGCAGTTGTTCAAGGGTTGCTTTCACCGCTTCTAACCAAATCCGCACCAGGTATTATGGGGGAATCTTTGAGCTCAACTTCACGCCATGTGTTTTATTGAGCACCAAATGTTGTCAGGGAAATTCCAGGCGGACATTATCAATCGTACCATCAAAGAGTCTCTCGATAAACCATCTCTGGTTTACTTTCTACAGTAAGTGATAATTCTGGTTTAACCAGCTCCTCACTGTTGTCCCTAATGCCTTCGATGCAGAGCGCTGACAAGACAGCCAACAGAGGAACGGAATGGAGAGATGGGGGTTGATACGATCCAGTGGAATGACTACACCATCAGCGTGATGCATAGCCTACTAGTCTCCAAGGCGCCTTTCAAACGCAATCTATTGCTCGACCTGTTGAAGATCATGGAGGAGAACTTTTCCGACTTCAAAAGTTCCTCGAAATATGCCACCCTTATCCTCCTGATAGTCAAGAACTTCCCGGCGGACATCAAGGAAGATGTCGACTTTGTCACCAGAGTGGTCGAGAACTCCACTACGTTTGTGAAGAAGTCTGTGCTTACTTCGCTGAAAAAGCTTCGTTAATAAACCGGGTTTATTCCAATGGTAGGGTAGTGATTCGGGTCAATAGCACAAACGATGGGTGGTAGAGACTTTGAGTGGGTACGACCAGTGGCTTTACATGAGTGGACATGGAACGAGTATCAGACAGGGAGGGAGGGGTTGGCTGCATCATGGCGAACCACACAGGGTGGTTCAGGATTGCGTGTTCGGGAAGGCAATCATTTCCATCTGCTTCATGATGAACTTCTCGTTGAATTCCTTGTGGACCATCTGCAACACGCGTAGGATATGGTATATCATGATGAAGATGGGCTTTTCGGGCGCCTTGTATTCCTGGCTCGTCCGGTCTGTTTGGAGCTGATTCGTATGTGCACGGAAGCTGTCGATCAGCTCTTCGGTGGACATGTGGAACAGCTTCTCAGTCAGGATAAGTTGCTGGTATCGCTCATTCTCCAATTCCTTGATGTTCACTCCGCTCCCTGTGCTTCCTCCGTTGAAGAACACTTTCGTAAGCTACTCGTACGGGGTTGCGGGTTAGTGCCATGTCTGCCAGCAACGAATCAAATGAACCATATGTTACCTCCAGGCATCGATATACCACCTGCAACTCCGTCTCACTCAGAGGATTGCGATTCGTACCTAACGGAGGAAAGATCAGGTTCTCGAAAATATCCAGGAGATCGTCCCAGAGCTCTTTGACCACGGCGTTCCAGCTGTTGTCGTACAGATTCTCGTATAGGTTCCCCAAGTTGTTGTCTAGGTAGTTCAACAATGGATGCAGCGCCCTATCGCAGAGCTCGGTCGTTATGGAGGTGGCGGATTTCCCTCGGAAATGGGCGAAGATCTCGTAGACGTGGTTGCTGATGTCTTGGTGCATCTGGTGTCATGGCGAATTAAGGGTAACGTGAGCTAGTGAACAACGACTGCGACATCCCATGCCAACGAACCTGATAAACCAGCAGCCGTGCCATATCCTTGAGGGTCACCGACGCGATATTCAAGCTCTTCCCGAAGTAGAACTCGACATCTTCGGTCTCCCCGAACGCCGTGCTACGAATCAGAACCCGTCCGTGGGGAACCAGAGTCACCCAATCCTCTCGTATGGTGTATTCAGTGTACGTGGTTGGGTCCAATTTCAAGGGCAAGCCTATGCCGCACAGGTCGACGTTCATGTAGTCCTTATCGTAGACCGTGACCGACAACTCTTCGGTTCCTTTGACGTCAAACTGGAATGACTCCTCCCACCAGGGATTGAGGGTCTCGTTCACCACCGTGGTCTGGCCAACGTCCTGGCTTCCAACCCGCAGGATTACGAACGGGTCGCTCAGCCCGTTGAAATCGCACGCCTGGAGGTTTTGCGCCTGAACCACAGTCACCAGGTAGGTAAGAGAAGGGGGTATCTGAGGCTTGCTGGTCGTTCCGATGCCATCCTGCTCGGGGTCATAATCCAACGCCGTCCACAATTTGAATAGACTGCTCTCCGCTTGGGCGAGGTTGTTCAGAATGACGCAGTACTAGGGGGGTTCAAAACGATTTAGCCCAAGGGGCCCGAAGAAACCGAGCCTGCCAGGAATCATACCTCTCTCAGCACTTGGAACTCGTTCTCCGTGGATCCGCTGGGTTGATTCCTCCCGAGAAGACTGGACCAGCTATACTTGCTAACATTGACGGTCTTGCGAATGATCTCATTGCGCTGCTTCTCTATCCTCTCCCGGTACTTCTCTCGGATAATCTGGCAGTACAGCCGGATCCGCTTCATGATGATCTATTGGGGGGGGGGTTGGGCAATCGAATCAATGGACGTGACGGCGCATGGGGCGAGGGGGTATATTTACCTTGGAGAGATCCCGGATGAAGATGGCTTTCATTTGAGGGGAGGGCCACTGAAGCTCGAAGCCAGGGTTGAGTTGCTGCTGAAAGAATGAGAAGAGGTCCACGATGGACGAGGAATGGCGCAGCTTCTCGGAGACGAACGATAGCTTTGCAAATAGTTAGCGATACCTCTCTGACAACGCCAAGGACGGCCGCATACCTGGTCTTTCTCAATCGCGCGCTGAACCCAGTCGTGGGCCTTGGTATCTAGGTCGCTCAACCAGCGGTCGATCTGGGACTGGAACCACCTGGTCAGGTCGAACTGAAACTCAAGCCTAGGGGATTGCTCGTAAGGGGGTGGCAGTGGGGCCAGCGCAGACAAGGACATGCTTACCCATGTAGCTTCGAGATATCCGACAGCCTGTAGACGTTCGAGTAGAGCTCAAAGGTATCTCGTAGGGCGGCGTATTGGCTGTTTCGGTCATCAACCATGTTTTGTATGTCCAGGGTGAAGTAGCCCAGCTGTGGCTTGAGCAAGGTAGTAATCACATTGATGCCCGCTGAGGTCGGCGTCCTGAAGCAATGGTGTCTAAGCCGCTTTTCCGAAGCCAAGGGCAGCCCATCGCCACTTACCTAAACTCGTTGAACGGAAACATCGTACGGCATTTTGCGATATCCTCAAGCATCACTCGCGTGATTTCCAGCAGGTTCTGCGCCTCGCTGGAGTCTTGGTCGTCGTTGAAGATTCGCGTCTTCAACTCCTTATACCTTTCCAGAGCAGAATACTGCACTTTGAGTTAGCCCGGGCCTCAATGAAGCATCGATACTGAACCAACCTGAATGCATCCCTCGATCTGTTGCACAAAAGGCCCCGAGCCCTCCCGGTAGCTCATCAGGATCTGGTTGTCCTTGATACTGTTGACGATCACCTTTATCCAGCCGAACTCCTCCTGCGGGTTTCTATCGAGCGACCGCAGGGCTTCTCCAAACCGCTCCACCAGCAAGTTCTCAAGCGAGTCACAGATAGAGAGAAACTCTTGAACCTAATAGAAGATCAGCACCTCGCGCTCTGCCGAGATCCAAACGAAACCAGAAGCAACATACGTCCGGATAGATGGCGTCATCGGACACCGTCTCAAGCTCCATGATCGCCTTGCTCAGCAACTCGTACGACAACTCCCCCATCTCCCACTTGATGTTGGCCGCCTTGAACTGCGCCACCTGGCGGAAGAACGCAGGGATTCGCCAGTGGTGGCCGCAGATGTTCAAGAACACGCTCCCCATCTCGCCGAATTTCTTTTTCCATTGATCTTCGGGGAGGATCAGCAGCAGCAGGTTTTGGAAGTGCTTTCTGGCATCCGGGGGTATAAGATCGACGCGTCCGGGCTGGAGCATAGGTTAGTCGCGTAAAGGCTGGCCAACACTTTTCAACATACCTGGCTGGCCGAGGTGCATGGTATCGACTGTAGGCCGTTCAATAGCTGCCCGATCTTTTCCTTCTCCATGGTGATCCATCGCTGGAAATCCTGGGCGGATTCGAAGGCCTCGGGTTTGAATGTAGTCTCTCCGCGGGCCAAGTGAGCCTGCAGCGCCTGAAGCTCAACGATCGCTGCCTGGAATCGCCTTCGGTTAGATCAAGCGTCGACTGAAAAACGGGCCCACTTGCGGGTTACCTGTCTGGTGCATGAGGGGCGCAGTATCCGGATGTTTTCTTGGTGCTCCTTCGGCGCCACCTCGAAGATCTCCCCTACAAACTCCACATACTGGTCTTGCTCTAGATGCAATAGGATTAGCTTGTAGCTCCCAAATCTGTTCATCAAGTCGGTGTTCCCCCTTGCCAAGGGCAGGGTGACCAGGAGGAACTCGTCGATGCACTTAATGAGCCTGGCCTTCGCCTGAAGCGAGGGGGCTAGGCCGTTGGTTTGAAAATCGTACAGAACGTAGTCCACGTAGAGTCGGATGAGGGTCTCGATTGTGACTGTGTCGGTGGATTTCTGCAGCCGCAACGCCCTCGCTAGGTTGCCATAGCACCGGCCAGCCACCTGGCTTGGCTCCAAGGGATGTGCGTTCGGGGTGGCAGGCAAGCTCCCGCCTCTTTCAAGGACCGCGCAGAGATTGGCCAGAAACATGGCTGAGAGGGGGGTATCGGTGGTGTGGAATTTCTCTTTGTACGTTTCCCGGCCTGCCTTGTAAACCTCCCGGGCGATGTTCTGCTGCAGCAAAGCAAATCGGAGGGCATATTCGTAGGTTTCTGAAAAACTGGTTTCTCTGTTAGAGAGCATGGTTGCGCTTAGTCAAGTATGGGCTGACAAACACTTCAACGAACAAACTACGCAAGGAAGTGGTTGGTGTGGTGCATAAACCAGAGGACTGGTGAGAGAAGCGCCTAGGCTTGGTTGTTGGTGGTGGAAATAACTGAATGGGTGGAGCTTAGCAACTGAGGTACAAAAGCGGCCTGCTTGAAACAGCCTATATCGTGGGACAAGTAATCGGACTCCACAATTGATGCGATAGTTCCCAATTCCAAAGGAATATCCGCCGATTTCCACTCAATCCCTAGAAAAGCGCAACATTTACTCATCCCCCTGCTAAGCCTATTCCATGGTCGCTTGCACATCCCATTCTTGCCAAGTCTGAGCCATCTTGCTGGTGGCCTGATCCGCCCATGAGCCCCGAGGGATGAAGTAAACAATGTCTGATGGCTGGATGACGTCAGGATCCTGGCTAATCAATGCCAGCCGCATCTTGGCCACCGTTCGCTGTCGGTGTTGAGGGATGTTGCGAAGCCGCAGAAATGACCCCGATGCTTGAGCACGGCTCTGCCATGGGATGGTCATGGACAAGGACATGGTCATGGATATGGGCATGGCTTGTGCATGTACACAAAGGCGGATTGCTGCTGAACCCACCAGCGCCAATCCGGTCTCCGTGGCAGCACTAGGATCGGCCCGCCTCAGCTACGCATACGACAACCATATGCGCAATTCATCTACCCACCGCTGCCTTTCAGCCTCAAGCAAGTTGCCATTGTCTACTTTTGGGCCGCTTGGGCTTGTTGAGAGCGATGGTGGTTGCTCACATGATCGGCGCACTGGTTCAATCCCTGACAAAGCTCCGAGGAATATCCGAATTTGGGTGCTCCGGATCCATTTGGGAGGATTCATGAGCGGCCATTGTATATTATTGATTGTTGGTTATTTACATACATTTACATCATACATAATTGCAGTTGCTGTGGAACAACTTGATTTCGGAATTAATCAAGGCTGTTTGGTGCGAGTGACGGCAAGCTATTTCCTCTTCCTCTCAGCCCTAGCGTTTCTTTAGTTTCCCTCCAAACGACCAGCTTTCTTGACTACTGAGTGCAGACAATTGAAATCTAGTTGACTAGTTGTGGTGATGAACTCTCACTCCCCAGCAAACACCAAACATGACCGGTTCTCTGCCGACCCATCGACCACCAATTACCTTCTCTCCCACTCCCCCTCGTCTTACTATTCAGTCTCCCCCACAGCCACCTCTTCCCAATCCCTGTCGAAACCGTTCCCACAACGTCCACGCCAAAACCTCCCCAACTTGAGCCGACCCTTGTCTCCAGTGACTGCGAGCATTTCCGCCCACTTTACCCAAGCGGCCTTGTCGTCGGGTGAGACAGAGAAGGTCGCTGCGCCACCCACGCCTAACGGAGACTCGAATTACTTCAATTTTTTTGAGAAACACCCGCCTGTTCCTGAACCGACCGATCCACAAACGGCCACCCAATCGTACGAGGGGCCTGTCGTGGAAGGCACTCCACCCAGGCACCCGCCTAAACCAGCGTCCCCCAAATCAGCCACAACGCCGGCCAAGGCCGACACTCCTCTGGCTGGAATTCCGGGGTTCTCAACTGAGTCTTGTAGAACCTTATACCCTTCTGCCGCGGAAGAGGCGCCAACCTGCGGCCACGGAATCATCAGAATAGAGAGGGACTACTCCAAGGGAGAGCTCTGCCAATTCTCCCTCATGTACCCCGTGGAGTTGAGCGACAAGGTTTGCCTCCCGCATACGGTACGCCCAGGGAATGCCGAGCCACTAATCCTCCCGTAATCCTAGATTTCCCCGGAAAATTTCAAGGCTTCCATGACGAGGCTGAACGAGATCCTTTTTCTGGCCGAGAGCTCCTGGCTACGAAACTCGATGGAGAATGTGATCTCCTGCTTGACGCTCTACACGTTCACCCACTGCTTCGGAACGTTTTACCAAAAGGTGAGTATCAAGGGACCAGCACGGGTGTCGTGTCCCGCGTCGATCCGCTAACCCCTCTCTTTGTAGTGCATGCAACGATTCAACGAGGCCGTCGCATCGGAAAATGCGAACCTGTACGGACCAGCGGGGCTATATCTGAGAGACCCACGTAGGACCGCCTTCCTATTTGTATCCTTTTTCTCTCCTTCCCCTACACTCACACCACCATGCTCCCATGCTGTGGAGTTCATCCGTTCGTCGCCTTAACTCCTTGACATCCAGTTGGAAATCGAAGTGGTTGAATAGAGCCGGACCACTCGGAGCAAGAGAATCCCTCCCCCTCCCCCTCCCCCGTCCCGAGCCTGGCCCCTAGAGAACCTCCATGCTCACATATAGTCTGTACGATACAAGATAATCTAATTTATCCCGGAGAGTGGCTTCCTTAGTATGAGCCAAGCCCATCTTGGTGGAAGCGAGTTGCACGCCACATCTAGGTATTGTAAGTCACCCACCTGTTCATAATTCACCTGATGCTCCCCAAAATAAACCCGACCGTGCTTCGTCGACCCCTCCCACTCCATCCCAACGTCTACGCTGGATTACCCCGTTCCTTGTCCCCCCAACCCGGTACTGTCGGTTGCTACACTGCCATCACCACCACCCGCACTTCCGAACAAGTCGTGCGCACGGTGAGCCCAATTGGTTGGGCAGTTGATGGAATGCATCGCATCCCAATGCTCAACCCCCCTCCCCCACCAGAAGTCCGCTGGGTGATGCATTCAAGGGATTTGAGGCTGCCTCGTTGGGCCTACTCCTGCGGGCTGATGGTCGGTCGCCCGAACGATGACCGGGAAGGCTCCGGACATTCCGGACATACCATTCATGCCTCCAGATCTCCACGGCAAGGCCCTGTATCCGGGGAATACGATGCCGTGGATTCTCTTCAAGTTCCCAAGGGTTTTGGCTTTTGTCCCGGCTCATACGGAATGTAAAGGTAGTGTTTATGCTTCCACATGGTCTTGGCAAGAGAAGTGCATAGAATATGTCTAGGAAGGCCCCCGGAGCACGTGTGCAAAGTTCGGGGCTGTTCGGACAGCTCTGAGATATTTCATGCTCTGGGTACCTGATGTTTGAGTGAAACCACTCCCAGTAAATCCCAACAAGGAAGATGGGCAGCATTCTCCAAGATTCGCACACTATGTTCTGGGTGACCAAGTTCGGTGAATATTTAGGTGTGATTACAAGATTTTCAACACTCCCACTCCACTAAATATACAGATTCTCTAGACTCAAGAGTGATCTAGATATTCTAATTTGTCTCCGGCTAATGGTTTTGTGAGTAGGTCCGCAATGGTTTCATTGGTAGGACAGTGGGTTAAGTTACTAAGTTGTCCTCTATAGCTTCCCTGTATAAAATGATGCCGATTCTCTCGATCCTTAGTTCTAGTACGAAAAGCTGGACTTCTACCCAATGGCTTACACACTTAACTATCTTGAAATTCAGTTGTAGTGTATTTTGGGCATAAATCCTAATCTTTGAAACTCTTTCTTTGTCTCATTTCTTACTTTGTGGCTTCACAGGCTGCCATATACTCTGCCTCTGTGGTGAAAAATACCGCAGTCGGTGGCCTTCATGAGCTCCATGAGATTGCTGCGACACAGTCAACGGAGATGTATGCTGTGGTGGAGCTTCTGTCATCTAAATTTGGTCCCCAATCGGCATCACAAAATCCCAGAAAGTCCTGTTCAGAGTCCTTCTAAGCCTATCTTAAGCAGATATCAGCAGCTCCTTTTTGTTGTAAAGATTTGTAATTCCACCTAAATACACACCTGACTTGGTCACTTAGATCATTACCCACAAATCTTAGAGAATACTGACCAAATTCCTTGTTGGGATCTACTTCCAATATCTTCACCAAAACATCAGGAACATCAAAGTTAGATAACCTGTTCAAACAGCCCCAAACTTTGCACATGTGCTCTGGGGGCCTTTCTGAACATATTCTACATGTTTGTTATGCCTGGACCATATAAATGTATAAATACCACTTTTACATTCAATAAATTATGGAGTGAAAACCACATAATCTACTTGCTCTCCCAGTCACCTCCAATATCTTCATGACTTTTACAACAGGTTATGAGCCTCAAGCTGTCACTCTCTGCAATGCCTGTTACTGCTATGACTGGAATTTTCCCCTCCACTGAAAAGTTAGATGGCTCTAACTACCATGTGTGGAAGGTAAACATGAAGATGCTGCTACAGGAAGGTGGCCTTTGGGATAATGTCATGGAAGAATAATGCCCTTCTAAAAATGCAGAGGAAGAAGCATTAAAGTACCAGAAGTAGGAACAAAGTGTCTTTATCTGCATTTGCCTTAATGTTATAGATATGCTCCACTCCTAAGTAAGTGTATACTAGATAGGGATGCATTACTACACAGATGCTGCCTGGAGAAGATATAAAAAGCTAATTAACATAATTACCCTCTTGGTTGATGATATAGATTATTTGAGTATACCAACTACTGATGAAGATGTGATAGTTACCATCTTGAATAGCCTAACAGACAAGTCTCAGGGCCTTGTATCAGCCCTGGAATCCTGATTTGAAGATTTGACCTTAAGTGTCATATATGGAAGGCTCCTAGATGAAGAATTAGGAGAATCAAGCATCAAAAAGAAGGAAGAAGAAAATGCTTTAATAAGCAGCGACAACCAACTAAGGAGGTATCCAAGGCATTTTAAAGGCAATAGCAACCTGTTTTGCAACTACTGCAAAAGGAAAGGACACAGATCCAACCAGTGCCTCAGAAAGGGAGTTAGTTAGCAGAAAAAGCCTGACTATTGAAATGCTGCAGCAACTGAAGATAGATTATTCATATATGCACTAGATATGACCACCAAAAAGGATTCTCAGATGTAGCCCATTGACTTGGGAGCATCTCAACTCTTTACACACCAAAAAGAACTTTTTACCCAATGTCTAGATATTCCAATCAAGCAGGCTCTCATTGGAGACAAGAGTACACTTGATGCAGTTGGCACAGGAACTATCCAAGTAAGCCTCAGAAGTAGTAAAGAAAGCTACCCACTTACCTTCAAGGATGTGTTATATGTAGCAGAAATAACCACAAGCCTACCATATGTATGTTGTAAAAACTTGTAACTCCACCTAAATATTCACCTAACTTAGTCACTTAGATCACTACCTTCCAATCCTAGAGAATACTGACCAAATTCCTTGTTGGGATTTATTCAGAATATCCACCCAGAACATGAAAATTAGATAAGTTGTCCAAACAGCCCCAAACTTTGCACACATGCTCTTGGGACCTTCCTTAGCCTATTCTACGTGCTTGTTATGCCAAGATCATGTAAAGGTATAAATACCACTTTTACAATCAATAAATCATCAAGTGAAAACCACTTAATTGACTTGTTCTCCCAATCACTTCCAATATCTCCAAGACTCTTACAGTGATATAAGCAAGGCCATGGCAGAGGGACCCAGTTTTGGTTCTGGCAGCTCTGGATGCAGATTCACTGATCAAAATGGTGCTCATATTGCTTTGGGTATCAGAGATCAGAATCTATGCAAGTTGACTTATACTCTGTCATATCTGGAAGCCAATACCAGATACTTAGATGAAGAAACACCAATGCCTTGACACCAGAGACTTGGTCACATGAATTTTGATTATTTGTGCAAAACAATTCAAAATCAACTCATTTGTGGAGTAGAAACTGATCCCTCAGCTAACTTGAAGCACTGTGAAGCCTGAATATATGGTAAAAAGCCAGGCAAGCATACAAGTGCTCTGTGTTTGCCAAAACCAAGGAAGTAATATATCCACGTCACTTAGATATGTGCAGACTCATACAAAACCAATCTGTAGGTGGGATGGAGTATACATCACTTTTATTGTTGATTATACAAGCTACACTTGGGTTTACTTCATAGAAAGAAAGGAAGAAGCTTTGCCAAAGCTCTGGTAGTTTAGAACAATGGTGGAAAGAGACTGGTAAAAAAGTCAGGGCAATGTGCTCTCAGAATGGCAAAGATTATACTCCAAAACTTTTTGTCCACTTGTGCAATATTTATGGGATACAGCAAGAGACTACCAAACCCTACTCTCTGCAGCAAAAAGGAGTGGCAGAACATGCAATCATATCACTAGCTGATATAGTAAGTTCTATGATCCATGATCAAATTTCATCCTGTGATAATTGGGCAGAATCAATTTCTATAGCTCTATATCTTAAGAATAGGGGTCAATGCAGAGCACTTTGTGATTCTACTCCAGTTAAGCATGGTACAGATACATATCAAGTGCAGAGCACCTAAGAATATTTGGTTGCACAGCAAGAAGACATCCACTGAGAGAAATGTGTCTGGAGCATTATGAAGAGTAAATAAAGCAAGGAAAGCACTATTCTGAGCAACATAAGTAAGATTGAGTAAAATTACCAGTAACTATATCATACCACTTGCATCATGGTAGAAATTATAGTGCCAGATAGTGCCGTAGAGTGCCAGATCAATCCAGCACTATAAACAGGCTGGCACTATGTGGCACTATCCAACAGAACAAGTCTAATAACTCATCAGGCACCCATACTATGGACTTTCTCAAAGTTGTCCAAAAGACTCCAAACTTGCCCTATGAAAAATAAATGGGTCTGGCTGGTGTATCCAATCCAGATCAGCAATCAGGATTCTGACAGTATTTTAGCAGTCCATAAATGGGCTTTGAATGGCACTCCAATGGTAGTATAGCAGCCTACACTTATTTGAACAGACCCAATCAGCCAGTACATGCAAATGTCATATATGGAAAAAACTTGACAGTATTTTGACAGCCTGAATATATACATCTGTTTGCATTATAGCAGCAATACAGCAACCTACAGCTAGTCCTCTATAGTAATAATGAACCAACTTGCCAAATGGTGTTTCCATTTGCTACCTCCTCTTGTTCCATTCATATATTCCATTGTAGAATCACCTCAGTTTATTTGCTTATTCATTACTACTTGGGCTTTTCACATACAGTTTGAGTCAAAAAAAAAAACTACAGCTTACTGCTTACTAACCTCTACATATGCACACACCTGCTGCAAATGACACATTTCTATCACCTCAACTCTACAGCTTTTCAGTGAGATACTTGCAAAGTTGCCATATACCTTGCATTGCTGGCAACAGATACATCTAGCAAACCTACACTTGACTGCTGCCACTTCTGCCATGAATACCTCTTGACATCTGTAAAACACCTTTAGGAACCTAGCCAATATACACCTTCTCCCTGCTGGATTCTAGCTCTCCTTATAAGTACTCTGAGGTTCTTGTTTGTATGATTTACATATTGGATGGTGTAGGAAACTAGCTTGTGTGCCGGAGATACCTAGCATACTATTGTTAAGTCATCCTAATAAAAATTACCTGATTCTTGCATCCAACCCAGCTTTGTGTTACTTACTGATTACCCACACATGCGGCAGCTTATCTTCTTGCTGCCAAAGGCAAAGGTGTCTCCATATGCACATCTGTCCTCAGTATTTTTCAACACTTCCTGTCTGTCCTCCATGTGCCAACTCATCACATCCAGGATGGACTTGAAGGTAATTTTCTTGATGAGATTGGGATATGGTAGTATTAGCAACTTGACGTTTCCTCCTCTCTCCCTCACATTTGCTGCATAGGAAACAGCCAAAAGGTGAAGTAAGGTCCAGTATTCTTCTCATGCCAAGCAAGATGGAGTAGAGAATGGATATAGTAGCAGCAGATATCTAAATACTCAGCTTTATGATTGTAGTAAGGTTGCTCAAACCCTGTCACAAACTCCTTGCATAATAGCTGTGAAGGAATCTGTTGTAAAAAATTTGAAATTCCACCTAAATATTCACCTAACTTAGTCACTTGGATCATTACCTTCAAATCCTAGAGAATGCTGACCAAATTCCCTGTTGGGATTTACTTAGAATATTTTCACCAAAATACCAAGTACTTAGAACATGAAAATTCTCAAAGTTGTCCAAACAGCCCCAAACTTTGCTCACATGTTCTTGGGACCTTCCTTAGCCAACTCTAAGTGTTTGTTATGCCAAGATCATGTAAAAGTATAAACACTACTTTTACATTCAATAAATCATTAGGTGAAAACCATATAATCTACTTGTTCTCCCAAGTCACTTCCAATATCTCCAAGACTCTTACAACAGAATCAAGTTGGCAATGGTGATCAGCCTCTGGATACATATTCCTACAAAGTCAACATACACCTCCCAGTAATCCAAGATTCTGTGGGTTGAAGTTGCTCAGAAAGCCACTTGAGTATTTACATATCAGTACATTCAGTCCTTGCATTTGTATTGTTGCCTATGTGCATTAATATTGATTGGAGCTTGTGAGAAATACTTTCCTTATGAAAAATTACTTACCCAGAACCCTATGGTTTGCCAACTAGTTGGCTCTGTGGAAAACATCCCTCAAGCAATGCAAGCCACACCCCACTCTGCCACCAAATGGTATCAGGTACTTGCCCACAACCCCCTTGTGAGTGACAACCAGCAATGATACTATGGTGACTCCCCATGCTCCGTAAACAAAATTGACCCTGGAGAGGCAAGTTAGTCAAAGAAGTTTGAGGACAAAGCTCCCTATTAGCACCCAGGATATGTGAGTACTAAATGTAGTACCCACTCATTGCCCAAGTGTTCTCCACAGAGTCCTACCCAAAGTACCCCAGTATCCTCCCTATGATTCCCCTACACACCCTCCCTCCTATCCCTGCCCTTATCTAGTTAGAACACTTACCATAACAGGAAGGTGTTCACACCCCTATTTTATAACATATTGGCTATTATCTAAGCCCCCCAAGTGATAAATGTATACCTATCCAATTGAACCAAGTGAAGGGACAAGAGGATTTGGATGGAATAAACACAAGTCTTTATTACATTGCTACCTTCTACTGGAAGCTATTCTGAACCAAGTGGTACTGACTTGACCTACAAGCTCTCCCAATCACATAGTACAGTCAGTAACAACCCACATACTTGATGCCATCTCTGCAGAGATAAGCACAAGAGAGGTAATGACTACTACAATGAAACTAAAAACATACAAGGGAAAGAGAGAGAAAGCCCTTGAGTGGTCTGATATGTTTGAGAGAGTTGCGGTTGATGCAGGATGGGACATCAATAAGAAAGTCAGGGAGTTTGCAAGATATATGGAAGTGTCAGCATGGCAATGGCATTATGGGTTGGAGGATGCAGTCAAAGACAACTGGGATGCACTAGAAGAAGCCTACAAGACATGCTTTCTATATGCCAAAGGATACCACTACCAAGCCATTCTACTGTCCTCATGGAAGAAAAGCAGTGAGAGCTATGAAGCCTACACTAAACTGTTTCTCCAACAGGTTTGATGTCTCCCAAAGGATGAAATTGCCAAGCAACAGCTCATGACATATCACATCATGGGCTCAGACAACAAAATAAGATGTAGGGCATCCAAAGATCAACAGGGATGTAAATGTTGCAAGAGTTGGTTGAACAAGTACAAGTGGTCATCTTGCTATAAGGGCTACCCTTTAGTGATACAGATGATTAAAGGACAGGGATCCTCTGTAAGAAAGGGAAAACTGCCTCCCCAAAAGACCATGAGTTAGAGGAATTATGGCAAAAGGTCCAAGAACTCTTGATCAACAATGTCCAAGAAGTCCCCAAAGAAGGTGATACACTCTGGGAAGCTGTTGTAGATTTAATGGCCCAGGTACAAGCCCTATCACCAAGATAGAATGTCTGGCTGTTGTTTATTCAATTAAACAATTCCATACATACATACATGGTTGCCAATTCATGATAGTAACAGACCACAGTGCACTGGTATGGCTGATGAAACTAAAGACTTTACCACTTGACTAGCATGTTGGGCCCTCCAACTACAAGAATACAACTTCAAAATAACTCATTGGGCTGGCAAGAAACATCAAGAGGCAGACTTCCTCAGTTGCTATCTTGTTTGCCAAGTATGTGTCAGTGATGACTACAAGGATGTAATCTGCTTTAAAAGAAGAGGGAAGTATCCCAAACATGTTGTTACAAACAAGCAGAAGAGAGACTTTTGAAGGAAATGGTGTCAGTAAAAAGTACAAGAAAGCCAATTATGGCTCCTCCAAGGACAATTCAGAGTCAAGGTACCCCCTGTAACTGCCCTGCAAAGAAATCATACAAGAAAGACATATGTCATTAGAACATGCTAACCCCCTAACAACATATAGATGCTAAGAAAGACATTCTATTTGAAAAAATTGATGACTGATGTTGTGAATAGGTTACAAAGATGCTCCACCTGCAAAAGATTTAACTGAAGTCAGAACATAGGGACAACCACACCAATACCACTTGACCTACCCTTCCACTGGGTAGGGATTGACTTTGTTGGCCCCTTTATGAAAACAAAGAAAGGAGAACAATACATAACAATTGCTACCAATTATTTCTGAGAATGGGTAGAAGCCCAAGCTGTCCAAAATAAAGATCAGAAGACAACCGCCTGATTCATTCTAGAACACCTCATATGCCTGCTTGGATATCCTCAGATACTCCTGTCCAACAATGGTGGTTCCTTCCTGAACAGCACTGTGGCCCATTTGTGCAAAATGATGGGTGTGAAACAGGTCTTCATGGCTGCAAATCACCCCCAGACCAACAGATTAACCAAGAGGATGAACCAGACATGTTGCTGCATACTAGAGAAGCTCCACTGGGAACTTCCCCAATGATGGACCAAGCTGCTCCCACTGACACTCCTAGCAATGCGTAAAATACCAAATAAAACAACAGGTTTCTCCCCATACAAAGCTCTGTATGGACAAAGGCCCAAGTGGTGTGAAGAAGCTGGTGTGATGATGGAAGGTGTCCCCTTGACAACACATAACAACTATGTAGAAAGGTTGATACACTGTATTGCCCACCTATACATAAAAGTATTTGAAAATGTTGACAAGCACCTTCCCCCTCCACCCAAAAGTGAGAAACTAACAAGACAAAAGTGGAAACCAGGCAATAAAGTGTGGTACAACCAAACCATTACAGGCCTCAAGTTTTGCCCACAATTTACACCCCAATGGATTGGCCCTGGCACCGTTATTAGTTTGGACCATGGGCCAAAGTACACCGTCACCCTGAACAATAAGACAATCAGCAACATAGTGCCAGCCCATCTGAAACTGTTTCATGATGATCCACCAATCATCACTGAAACCAAAGTGTGATTCAACAATTATCAGGACAAGGATTGAGAAAGACACAGGATATATACAAAGTTTATTAGAGGAGATGTTAGTTGATGTAGGTACAAATGATATGTGTAAGGAAGTTTGCCCAAAGGGGAGAACAAAAGAATGCATATGGAAAGTGCCAAAGGGAACAGTTTACCCAAAACTGGCAATACCCCTCCCATCAGCAAGAATCAAGATGATATTGAAACCAAGACTGACCTGCAAGTGCTGAGAGATATTGTACAAGCATTACGTGCAACAAGAGCAACCTATAAAGAGTCATTTGCTGGAGCCGTAATGTTGATACAAGACACAATCAGAGAGGGACAAGACAAGTTACCCACACAAATACCACATTGTGTGGGTAGATAGTAAGAAAAGTCAAGTGGCAGGTACTACCATATCCCAATCTCATCAAGAATATTACCTTCAAGTCTGCCATGAATGTGATGAGTTGGCAAATGGAGGACAGTCAGGAACAGTTAGAGAATACTGAGGACAGATGTGTACACAGAGACACCAATGCCTATGGCATTAAGAAGCTAAGCAGTCCCAATGTGTGGATAATCAGTTCAGTAATTCAGAGCTTGGTTGGCTGCATTGAGAAACTAATTTTTATTAGCAAAGCTCTACAAATGTATGCCAAATTTCCCTTGGTCACAAGCCAATTTGTTCACCATTCAGTATGGAAATCACACAAACTAGAGCCAGAGCACACCTGTAAGGGGGACTAGAATCCAGCATGGAGAAGCAATATATTGGCTAAACACTAAAAAGTTCTTTGCAGATATTCAGGAGGTATTCATGGCAGAAGTGATGGCAACTAAGCATATGTTTGCAAGATGTATACATTACCAGCAGCACAAGGTATATGGCAGCTTTGCAAGCTTCACACTAAAAAGCCGTAAAGCTGAGGTGATGGCAGTATGTCAATTGCAATAGGTGTGTGTATTTGTAGAGGTCAGTAAGCAGGAGGCCATAGTATTTTCCAATTTGAACTCTATGTAGAAGACCCTAGGTAGTATTAGGTAAGCAAATAAACTGAGGTAATTCTACAGTAGGATATATAAATTGCATAATTGGAGGTAGAAAAAGGAAATACCATTTGGTAAATTGGTATGGTAGCACTTTACAGAACTAGCTGTAGGCTGCCATATTGCCATGATAATGCCATGAGAGGCTTGCAGTGAGGCCATCAATACACCATCAGACTTCTTGCCATATAAGGCAATTGAATATATTGGCTGGTTAGATTCACTCAACTAGATGTAGAGTGCACTAAGACCGCAACAATGCCATGCCACCCATAGCAAAGTACTGCATAAATACTATCATATTCTTTAACTTTACTTAGCTGCAAATTAGCCAAACATTGCTGTGATCCATCATCAGATTGTGTAGATAGTCATTAGACTTGTTTCATTGTACCGTGCTAGGGCGCGTGGCGCAATCCGCGGTTGTAAAGAATGATTGGGCGCAATATTATAGCTACCAGAAGGCAGGATTGTTCTTAGATGATTTTGCACTATGTGGGACAATCTTGCACACTATGGCATAATCTGACACAATGAGGTTAGCACGGATAATTGCGCCAACTTGTAACGTTTGCATCACATGCGCAATCGGATACCGCTATTATGGCAGGTAAAATCCAGTATTTGGATATGTTTCTTCAATGTAAATGGAAATAAATGTGTATCACACTATAAACTACACTGATACTTACCATTTTGGTTACCCTCACTCCAATTGGACGGTATCACAGTGGTTAATTGGTCCAAAAGTATCCTGAAGCTGGCAGCCCCCAATTGGCTCATTGATTACTAAAAAGCTACCTGATTTGCCATCAAATATCCCATTTTGCACATTGAGCAAGTAATTCCCTGATCCTAGTGATTGGACAAGGTGTCATAGCTAGCACGCAAGCAATTGTGTAGGTGCAAAACAGATCCAATAGCTGTACTGGTATTACAGATGATGTATATATATGCAGGGTGTTTATTTATAGGGGTTCTGTCTCAAATGTGAGACAACCTTGATATTACTTATATCAAAAATTTGATGATCACTGATTTGCAATGGCTTGATTTGGATTGCAAAAAAAATGGGTTGTTGGGATCATTACAAATGTGAGCAATTCAAAGCAATCACATCATCTTCTCCTGGGTTTTTTTCTCACAGGGATTACTACTGAAGCATTTGGTAGTGACTCACTTTGCACACCTATACTACTTCCTGGCTGACTATCATCTTGGCTACTTATGTATTTGTAGTCAGTATTTTGCCTCCTAGTTGATGAGTGCAATGCTGCAGCTTGGCCGTGCTGAATTGCTCCAACTGAACAAACTGAACCGGCCTGTAGTGCCACGCACTGACGCGTTCTTTTACTTGCCAAGGGCTCCGGTGGTTGAGCCACTTCATGTTGGTCATCATCAGTCAGTTCACCAGAAGTAACTTGCTGATGGTCAGGCAAAATGGCACGTGCAGGGGTGCCTTGACATATTGAGATGGCCCTTGGCTGAGTTCAATGTGATGCTGCATGTGACACAACTTGGTCCGCTCCAATGGACTTGTGTCTAAATGAGCAGTTCGGCAGGTTCTTGTAATTTTGCTCTGTAGTGGGGTCACAGTGACACCCACAGGCAGATGTGCTCATTCTCATACGTTCACTTCCCTAAAAAAGGATTACCCCCCTATATTAGTATCATCCCAAATTGCAATACTTTCCATTCTGTCTATGTGATTATTACTATGCAACCTGACATACTATTTGTCACTATTAACCTATTGCACAAGCTATTCCTATTCCTTGCCAAGATGCCAAGATAAGATAGTTACCATATAAGGCCAGTACCCCAACAGTGCCCATGTCATGTGACCATTTTGGTTTCATAACCCTCCTATCCTACTACCATAAGAGGCAACCACATGACACAGGGGTTTCATATTACCACTACCTGATTGGCTAGGTGCTACTATATCTCATGGAACAATCCGCCAAGAATTTGCGCTATTTTTAGTACACAATGACATGATTGGCTGTCTACTACCTTCTGGAAACTTCCGGAAAGTATTCTCTAGCAAGAAATTGAGCAGCAAAAAAGTATATAAGGGAGGCTATCTCTTAAAATAAATCATCCCTCTTCCAATATTCCGACTTATTGATTAGTGAGATCACCGCTACCTATTACCACTATTTTCTGACTCAGACCTGACAACACTCCCAGGAAACCGTGCTGACAGCCAACTGACCTTGGAGGCACTACTTGTGAGGAATACTCAGAATAGGTATATTTTATTATGTTTGTTTGTTTTCCCAAGTTTGTTCTTGTACAGGCAAAGATACTTTTCAGTCTTTGTAACTACTGGTCAAAGCTGCATTCTTATCAAGTCCCTGTTGGTGGAGTTCACAGTTGTTTTGACTTTGGAAGCTTTAGTACATTGTCATCTCAAAGGATGTCAAAGCCATTATAAACTTTTGTTAAGATGCCAACTAAGTTGGGGATTGTAGTTCAATAGTTTTCCCTTGACAAGCTTGAGGCTTTATCCCCCATCACATTAGATTAGACAAAAGACCCAGTATTCCTAGCAAGCTTTTGCCAGAGGTTATTGCACCCAGTGAACACCCCACACACATTCACACTTGAGAAGTGTTGGCCATATTTTGCCCTTTAGACTTATACACCACCACAGCACGTTGACTCAATGTGGGGCGTTCTGGTAAAGGGTGTTGGTGTAGTCTGGACTGACATGCGCCAGCGCACTGTGGTTGCAAGAGATGGTAGGGAATCCAGCAAGGTGTGCTGGCGCAATCTGGACAATGTTGGTTGTGGTCTGTATTCTTCCTCCTGTAGCTCACCATCTGATTCCTCAAGGTATTCACTTACCCTCTGTCTGATACTTTGGAGCTGTTACCTGGATGAGTCCTGTTTATATTGCTCTCAGAAGCCACTTAGCTCTACTAATGTATCACATAGTATATTAGTCATTTGAGGCAAAAACTCATTCAAAATCTCTTTGGTTCCCAAAGTTGAGGCACAAACGGATGCGTCCGGCCCATAATGTGCAAATTGCGCGCAAAATTGTTCCTGCGCGGCTTCTTTGTCAAATCCCCTCACTCTCAGCTCATTCTTGATTTCAATACTTGTCATGTTATATATCTTCTTACATACATTGGCTGGCATCTTGATGTAGAACTCATTCCACAGCTTTCTACTCAAATTTGTCCATCTTTGTTGACTCTCTGAGGTATCTATTTCTGCTAGATTAATCAGTAGTGCCCAAATATCTGTATGAAGGCTCATCATAGACACTTGGGCCATACTAAAATCATTTGGCAAGAACTTGAACAGATCCAACATTGACTTTTCCGGTCTGGACCGTGCTTGTGAGCCAGGGGATGGGTTTTGTCTGGGTTGTACTAAATATGAGTTGAAGCTTGGTATGGGGACCATAGCAACGGATTTGGATACTTATACAGCAGTATATTGGCATCAACCTGGTCTTATATGAGATATATATGAAAACTAATGTGATTGTTGAATTTTCCATATATTATGCTTGATGCATCTTGGATTGCGTTAACATGGATCAGATCACATCAATTGCAGATTTCCTATTTGATTATAGACCTATGATTAAAGCATCAACAAAAGTACCATGGCATTGTTTGGGGATGATTTTTGCAACATAATGATGGGGTACATGGCAATTGATGGAGATTTAACCATAATGTATTAAAAATCAGATAAATAATGCAGATTGCGCTAAATTGAGTCAAACCACCTCCATACAATCATCCACCAATTTTAATATGACTTACTCATCTGAATAGTCTTTTCGCATCAATCCCACCACTACCACTGGATTTCCTTTTGACACACTAGAGGAGATCTACTCTAAGTATTGTGGACCATCAACCCCAATCTACTCTAGGAGATCCCTTGTTAAGGTCTCTGCTATAACAAGAACTATTGCCCTACAAGGTTTCATCCCACCATCCATGGCAACAAAAGTCCTAGAAGCTTTCATTCCCAGCTGACAGCAATGGAGAACCACCTTGCAGAGGGTATGAATGACTTAGAGCAAGCTTGGAATACTAGGTTCAGAAGCTCCAATAGACTTCCATATCCCATAATGTTCAGCAACAGGTTCCATATCAGGAGTATTTTGGATACCTTCCCAGTGAGGATTAACAGACCTTCTAGAGGGCAGAGGCACTTTTATTCTGGCAAGTACAAGGCACACTGTGTGAAGTTTCAAGCACTGTCCAACATTGAGGGTAACATCATCCAGTTTAGTGGGCCATTTGCTGGAAGTAGGCATGACAAAGCACTCTGGGTAGAGAATCATCCTGAACTCAGTAGAGGGGAGAAATGTATGGCAGACTTAGCCTATATAGGAGAGGATTGTCAGAGATTAGGAAGTATTGCAGCTTATAGGAAGCCAAGGAATGGTGTGCTTAGAAGGAAGCAGAAGCTCTACAATGAGATATTTAATTATTTCAGAGTGAGGGTAGAGCACACACTTGGATATCTGAAGAGATTCAGCATATTGGCAGGTAAATACAGAGGAAAGTCATATATAGGAGAAAACAGCAGAATAGGTAAAATAGTAAAGATACTTATTAATGCACAGTATGTTCATACAAGAAGACATCCACTGAGAGAAATGTGTCTGGAGCATTATGAAGAGTAAATAAAGCAAGGAAAGCACTATTCTGAGCAACATAAGTAAGATTGAGTAAAATTGCCAGTAACTCCATCATACCACTGGCATGATGGTAGAAATTATAGTGCCAGATAGTGCCGTAGAGTGACAGATCAATCCAGCACCATAAACAGGCTGGCACTATGTGGCACTATCCAACAGAACAAGTCTATTAATTCCAAGCTGCAAATATTATTGTGGTCTCCTCAATGGTTCTTGTTGGCTGATCTGCATTGGATTCACCCATGGGATCAAATTATTTTTCATAGGGTATGGGTAGTAGATGCTTGGTAATATCTTGCCAATTGTTTAAGATTTCTCCAGTATCTCAAAGGGCCCATATATCTTGAGATGCCCCATGTACCACTTGATCACTGCAATGGGGATATTGCTCCCTGTGGAAAGCTTTTGCTCCAACAGGTTCCTTCTATCTATAGTATCTCAAATGCTCAGTTAATTCCACATTCTGGCCAATCTCCTATAGCTTGCCAGCTCTGCTGCAATTACATGCTGACATCTGTATATTTTCTCTGAGGGAAGATGAGGTCCTTGGTATTAGTATTTGGATAAAACAGTACATATGAGTTATGGAATGAATCCCCTGGATCTCATGCATTGGCAGCAATACCATCCATCTTGCCCAGAAATGCCTGCTATCTTACTGATGGCTGGAGTATCTCCAATGCAGATAATATTTCCTAAGAAAAAATTATGAATTGGACAGTAAAATACATCATAAAATTAGTTGAATTCCAGGTTTCTGAAAACTGACAACTCTCTATATCTCTATTGTTAGCTTACAAGAAGGCAAGCAAACAAGATCTCCAGAAGGAGACTAGGCCAACTAGAATCCATATCAAATTTGCTAATCAATAGCCCATTACTTCTATCAATAATTGCATTTGAAATTTTGCACCAAAAACACAAGCTGAATACCAGCAAAGTACCATTAGAATACCAGTAGAATACCAGCTAAGAATCGGGTGAATTCTTAGCTTGAGATTTTTCATTGGATATTAATCACCTGACTTGATAGTGACTTACCAATCAGGACCTGACAGCACAATCTGGCACTATAATCTTTACCATCATGACAGTGGCAGGATACAGTTACTTGTAATTTTACTCTATCTTACTTGTGTTGCTCAGAATAGTGCTTTTCTAGCTTTATTTCCTCTTCATAATGCTCCATACACATTTCTCTCAGTGGATGTCTTCATATGTGATCATACTGTGCAATAATAGGTATTCTGATTATATTACCAAATATGTAGCTTTCTTTGATACATGACTTTCCTCTGTATATACATGCTAATATGCTGAATCTCTTTAGATATCCATATGTATGCACTACTTTCTCTCAGAAATGATCCAATATTTCCTTGCAGAGCTTCTGCTTCCTGCTAAGCACAACATTCCTTGGCATCCTGTAAGCTGTGATACATCCTAACCTCTGACAATGTTCTCCTATATAAGCTAAGTGTGCCATACATTTCTCTCCTCTGCTAATACCTGGATGATTCTCTACCCAGAGTGCTTTGTGTAGCCTACTTCCAGCCAATGGCCTGTTAAATTGGATGATGTTACCCTTAATGCCAGACAGTGCTTGAATCTTCACAGATTGTGCCTTGTATTTGCCGGAATAAAAGTGCCTCTGCCCATGGTAGGTCTGTTAATCCTGACTGGCAATGTATCTAAATTATTACTGATATGGAACCTATTTCTGAGCACTCTGGGATGTGGAAGTCTGTTGGTGCTTTGGAGCCAAGTATTCTAAGCTTGCTCTAAGTCATTCATACCCTCAGCAAGATGGTTCCACATTTCTGTCAGCAGCAAATGAAAGCTTCCAGGATTTCTGTTGCCAATGATGGTGGGATGAAACCTTGTAGAGCAATAGTTCATGTAGTGGCAGAGAAGTTTTACAAAGGGTTTCCTTGAGTAGATTGAGGTACATGGTCCACAGTACTTGGTATAGATCTCCTCTGATGTGTCAAAACAGAATCCAGTGATAGTGATGAGATTGATAAGAAAAGACAATTCAGATAAGTAAGGCATATCAGGATTGATGTGTGATTGCATAGGTGTGGTTTGATTCAATTTGGTGCAAATGGAAAATCTTACACAATATGGTTGGCATGGATGAATGTGCCAACATGCAATGTTTGCATCATGTGCACAACTTGATGCCACTTTGGTGGTAGATAAAATTCAGTATTTGGATATGTTTTGTTAATGTCAATGAAAAAAATTGTGTATCACACTATAATCTAAACTGAAACTTGCCATTTTGGTTACCAACACTCCAATTGGATGGGATATGAGTGGTTGATTGGTCTAAAAGTATCCTGAAGCTGAGAGCCCTAGTTGGGTCATTTACCACTACACAAGCTACCTGCTTTGCAACCAAATATTCAATTTTGTCCAATTAGCAAGCAAATCCCGGATCTTAGTGATTGGACCAGTTAACATAGCTAGCACACAAGTGATTGCATAGGTGCAACTCAGATGCAATAGCTGCACTGCTGTTACAGATGATGTATATACACCCAGGGTGTTTACTAATAGGGGGTTCTGTCTCAAATATGAGACAACCTTGATATTACTTATATCAAAACTTTAGTGATCACTGATTTGCAATGGCTTGACTTGGATTGCAAGAAAAATGCATTGTATACATCATGACAAAGGATGGCAATTCAATTCAATTGCATCCTCTTCTCCTAGGTTTTTTTCTCACAGGGACTATTACTGAATCATTTGGTGCTGATTTGCATTGCACAGGTGCAACTTGATGCATTGGCATAGCCCTTGGATGAGTTTGAAGTAATGTTACATGTTGTTGCAACTTGCCCTGCTCTAATTGACTTATATCAAATGAGCAGATTGGTAAGTTCTGGTAGTTTTGCTCTAAGGCACACACATTGATCTGATGTGTGTCAACTCAATGCAGGGTAAGCTTGTGTAGGGTGTTGGTGTAGATTGGGCTGATGTGCACTGGAATGCTTGCATTGCAAGAGATAATAAGTAGTCCAGCAAGGCAAGCTGGCACAATCTAGACACAGCTACTTGTGCCATTTATTCTTCCTCTTGAAGCTCACCTTCCACTTCCTCAAGGTATTCACTTACCCTTTGTCTAATACTTTGGAACTGTTGCCTTGGTGAGTCCTGTGCATATTGCTCTTGGAAGCCACTTAGCTCTACTAATATATGACATAATACATTAGACTTGTTCCATCATTCCGGCTGATCATAGTGCCCAATAGTGCCATAGCATGCCAGATGGTGCCTGATCATGCCTCAGAGTGCCAGATGGTGCCATACGGTGCCAGTTTAGGATCAAAATTGTCATGCATATGACCCTAAAATATCAAACTAATAACAAAATATACAGCACTCTCTGGCACTATAATTAATGGCACAATGGAACAAGTCTATTATTCATCTGAGGCAAGAACCTATCCAAAATCTCATTGGCTTCCAAGGTTGAGTCCCAAACAAACATGTCCAGCCAGTGCTGTGCAAATTGGGCAGGGAATTGTTCTTGCATGGCTCCCTTATGAGATCCCCTCACTCTCAGCTCATTTTTGGCTTCAATGCTTGTCTTGTAATACATCCAACTTCCTCTATTGTACCATGCCAGGGTGCATTGTACCATCTGTGGTTGCAAAGGACAATTGGGCATAAAATTGTAGCTACCAGTAGGCAGGATTGCACTTGGACAACTTCACACTAAGTGGGACACTGTTGCACACTATGGCACAATCTGACATGATGGTGTTGCCATGGATAATTGTCCCAGCTTGTAATGTTTGCATTATATGAGCAATTGGATACTACCTCTGTTGTAGGTAAAATTTGTATATGGATATGTTTCACTAATGTAAGTTGAAATAAATGTGTATTCACTATAACCTACACTGGTACTTACCATTTTTTTTGCTGTCACCTCAATTGGATGGTATGTCAATGGTTGATTGGTCTAAAAGCAACCTGAATCTGTCAGCCCTTAATTGGCTCACCAACCAATACATAAGCTAGCTGATTAGCCATCAAATATCTCATTTAGCACATTTAGCAAGTAAATCCCTGATCTTAGTGATTGGATAGGTGTCCAAGCTGGTACCCAAGTGATAGTGTAGGTGCAAATCAAATCAAATGGCTAAACTGGTGTTACAGATGATGTATATATATGCAGGGTATTTATTTTAGGGGTTCTGACTTAAACATGAGATGACCTTGATATTACCCTATATTGATGACCAAATTGTACATGGGGCATTTCAAGTTAACTGAGACCTTTAAGAAATTAGAGAAATTAGAAAGAATTGGCAAGATATTACAGAGTATCTGCTACCTTAAGTACTTCTCATGGGCCCCAATCAATATTCATACTCAGATTCAACAATACAAATGCCAAGACTGGAGGAACTGAGTATGCAATTATTCAAGTGGTGTTTTAAAGCCATTCCTACCAAGAGTACATTAGAAGCATTGGGAGTCGTAGGTGGACATTGTAGGAATATCTTTCCAGAAGCAGATCACCAATGCCAACTTGACACATCTACAGCTGTTGTGCAAGTAATTTATGACAAGATTTGAGCGGCTGTATTACAAACATAAAGCTGAACATGTAGATCTCTGCCACTACTGCATCAATTCTCTACTCAATCTTGCATGGTGTGTGGAGAATATTGGGCCTTGCTTCACCTTTTGGGAGTTTCCCATGGAGTGGATGTGTGGGGAGACAAGAAGACAAGTCAAGTTGCAGGTACTACCATATCCCAATCTCATCAAAAATATTACCTTCAAGTTGGGCATGCATGTGCTGAGTTGGCACCTGGAGAACAGGCAAGAAGAGTTGGAAAATACTGAAGACAGATGTGCATACAGAGACACCTATGCCTAGGGCATTAAGAAGCTAAGCAGCCCCAATATGTGGATAATCAGTTAGTTTTTATCAATAAAACTCTACCAATATATGCCAGATTTCTAATTGTCATAAGCCAACTTCTACACCATTCAATATTGCATTCACACAAATAAAAGCCAGAGTGTACCTCTAAGGGGAACTAGAATCCTGTAGGGAGAACGAATATATTGGCTAAATACCAAGAAGTACTTTGCGCATATATTGGAGTTATTCATGGCAGAAGTGGCAACAACCAAGCATATGTTTGCAAGATGTGTATGTTACCTGCAGTACAAGGTATATGGCAACTTTGCCAGTATCACACTAGAAAGCCACAAAGTTGAGGTGATAGAAGTATGTCAATTGTGGCCAGTGTGCACAATGTGGTGGTGTATAAGTCCAAGGGAGAGATACATCCAACACTTCTCAAGTGTTTTGTGTTGGGTTTTCACTGGGTTCATTAACCCCTGGCAAAAGCTTGTTAGGAATACTTGGGTTCTATCTCTAATCTAATGTAATGGGGAATAAAGCCACAAGCTTGTCAAGGGAAAGCTATTGAACTACAATCCCCAAATTAGTTGGCATCTTAACAAAAGGATGTGATGGGTTCAGGGTCCTTTGATGACAATGTACTAAAGCTTCCAAAGTCAAAGCAACTGCAAACTTCACCAGCAGGGACCTGATATGAATGCAGCTGTGGTCAATAGTTACAAAGACAGAAGAGTGTCTTTGAGGAATAATATTTAAATATAGTGCCAGATAGTGCCAGTGGACCAAGATAGTGCCATTCATTTTTGTGACATGATACAAGCTACAGGAGCTAGATTCAGAGTGCCACGGGTATTGAGTACCAGATGCATATCTTCAGCTCTCCTGTGCTCTTACACATCCTGAGCTACATTGATCCACAAAAAAAGGTCAAAAAATGGATTTTCTCCTGTGCAATGGGTGAAACACAGGGGCTGCTTTACATGAAGATGCAGAGCTATGTTTCACACTCTGTGGCCAAGTAAAGGCTCACTTTACCTGTCTGGCACAATATGGCATCATTTGGCACTCATGGCTCAATGTGGCACTATCCAACAGAACAAGTCTAATATGGTAATGAGCACATATGTCAGTGGGTGTCACTGTGACCCCACTACTTCAACCCCCCTCTCAGCTTTGAGCTTGAGTCAAAACAAATTAATCCAGATGTGTAAAGTCCCTATGCTTGAATAACATAGGTTGGTTCCCTGTAACTGGTGCTCTCATCTGGGTGTTGTCAAGCTCAGATATGTAATAACTTCCATTTCCAATCACTCTGGAAATGAGGTAGGAGCTAGTCCATTTGTTGTCAAATTTCCAACACCATAGCTTGTCCAAGGTGGAATCATATAGTAATACTGGGTCTCCTAGCAATAGTGGCTTCAGTCTTGTTGAGTGTCACTTGTCAAAGGGTACTTTGTTCTTCAGCCATGTATCCTTAAGTTGTTCAGCAGCTCTTTTAATGTTTAGGTCATAGTGATGAAGTTGCTCTGTACAAGTGGTTAGGAGGTCTTCAGTCTGCATATTAGATTTCCTATCCAATGAGTTCTAAGTGACTGTGTCTAACTCAACTGGTAGTATGCAATCATAACCCCCTATGAGAAATTAATAAGATGATCCTGCCAAAAGGCCATCACAAAGTTAAAGTCTTGTGACTAACAGGTACTGATCCTATCAGGACACCATCCAGAGACTGTTGAAAAATAATTGCACCCCAGATTTTACAAAAAACTTTGACAAAATTTTTAATCACAACAGTGTATAAGTGGCTTTTGTTTGGTTCCCTGCTAATTTGCTCACTTTCTGATGCTGGACACTCTATTGCCTCCTATGTTTGTGTGCATTGATTGGCTATTTCCTCTTTTTCACACTCCTTACTTCCTGACTCAACCATTTGTCTAACTTCTCATGCATACAAATTGATTTATTTCAGTTGAAACTTCTGTTGTACCTCAATTGCCAATTATATTGACCTACACAAGTCCCTGTACCCTAGACTAACATTAAGCCCAACCCCACACTCAACAAGTAACTCTATTAAATCCACTACTTGGTAAGTATTTCTGCACTAATGCTCTGGTTCCACAACTTTGTTGGGAGCCCAACAGCTTTATGCCATTGTTCATTCACTGGTTTCCACATGTCTTGGTCTTCAGCTGGCACTACAAGGTCTAGCACCTCATCTGTCATTCCTTGCAATAAATACTTGCAATATTCCAGTGCATTTTCTTGAGCACTGCTCCTGAAGAAGTGCTGCAACCTC
This sequence comes from Basidiobolus meristosporus CBS 931.73, assembly GCA_002104905.1. Classification (NCBI taxonomy): domain Eukaryota; kingdom Fungi; phylum Basidiobolomycota; class Basidiobolomycetes; order Basidiobolales; family Basidiobolaceae; genus Basidiobolus; species Basidiobolus meristosporus. The sequence goes on along the minus strand of MCFE01000145.1, from coordinate 105,015 downwards.
CTGGTGTGCTTATAAATGTTCCAGAACTCCACTGAAAGCATTGTGATAGTCTTTTGGGCTCTTGACAGTGTAGCCTTGTCCGTTAGTGGGATCTCCACTCTGTCAACAATGGAGGCTGTGGTAGACAATTGCCATTTGTAGCAAACTCATCTACCTTTCTGGAGTGTAGCTCAACTGGCTGCACTGTTATGATCTGCCGCTTGAATGTTTAAGTTATATCAGTTTTTAGTCAAATTAATTAGTATATGTTTAGGTTATCAGTATATCAGTATTATCTATGAAATCAGTAGCATTAGTCAGCTAATGAATCAGCAGATCCTTATCAGACAGAAATAGATATATTAAGTAGGATCTTATTGGGTGATGATGATGCAATCAAATGAGTCCTCAGCCACAACCTACATTAGGAAATACAATTAGTCAGCAATTGATCTGGCAAAATGTATATAAGGAGCTGCTGGAACTTCAATAAAAATCAGTTCAAGTTTTAGTGAATACAATACTAGCTAAACTCCCTATTCCTCTACAACTCTTATACCAAGACTTGTAACAGCACTTCCAACTCTGCTGAAAACAGCTGTTTTCTTGTTGGTAATTCTTCTCGGCTATGATGGGATTCAGTCTGTTCTGGGCTTGCAGTGTTAGTGGCAAGAACTGCAGTTTTTTTGAATAACTCTCTGTCTCAGGCTTGGGTGGATACTTTTCCCTTAACCTTTTCCTTTATCACTGTCAGGTCTTTCACTGTTGTCTAGTTTGAGTGCTTCTTGTAAAGAACTACATTTTCTCCTGGATAAATTCTGCTCTGACACATTTGTTTTGGCCTGCTTGTCCCTTGCTGGAGCTCTTCAGGCAACCTGAGGTTTTTTTCTGCTTGTTTTGAGCTCTGAAAGGTTGTTGTGACAGGCTCCTGTAGAAGCAACTGGTTTTTATCACTGCCAGGTCCTTCACTGCTACATTGACTGGGTGTTTCTTGAGTGGTACTACAATTTTCCCTTGATAAATGTTGTGATTGTGCATCTATGTCTGCCTGCTTGTCCTTAATTGGCACTCTTCCAGCTACCTGATATCTCTTTGAAGCTTGTCTGAAGCTTTTGGTTCTGCTTTTAATAGGCTCTTGAGGAAGCTGCTGGTTTTTAGCCATGGCACCCTTGTTCTTCTGCCTTTGATAGCTGGTATTACTCTTGAGATACCTTCTTAGAATACCAATGCTGGCCCAAAATCCATTTGCAGGTTTGAATCTAGATTTATGCTCATGGAACAAGTCAAGTGCATTCTGCTTGACCTTGAGTTCCTCATGGTCCCATGGCATGCTGGCCTTAAGATTATGGCATGCTAGACTTCTGATAGCCTCTTGTATATTAGCCGACTCTTCATTATTGCACTCAATGGCCTCACAAATCTTTAATGTCTTTTGATTTTTAGGCTTTGGTAGAAACGGCACATTGTCTCCCTCCCACTCTGCAATAGGTGTTACTGTGGCCTTATCTTTGGGAACTGTTGTTGTGCTTCAAAGACTGTATGGTGTTCCTCTGCTGTTGCATTGGGAAATGGCTCAGCTCTTGGCTGTGACATTGAGCTACTTGGGTTCCTTCTTTGCAGCAAAGATACTGCTTCCTCTACCTGAGATATTGATTGCTCTACATGTATTATTTGCTCATCCTGCTTCTGGACTACTTTCAGGTATCTCTGGGCTATTACATCTATCCTATCAGCCACTGCACTTAATACCTCATTGATGCTTTGGTATGAGCTGACAACATACTTGCTAATATGGATGGTGATGACACTATCATGACCACTTGCTGGTTTTCAACTGAGGGTACTGTGTTGGCCACATTCTCATCCACCTGAGTATAATGATCAGCTTGTGGCTCCACCAAGGTTCTCAAATGCCTACTTGACTGAGAGCCCAAGGAGTCTGCACTACTACCTTCAATGGGCACACTGTCCACAGGGCCTTTTTTGGATGTAGCCCTACTTGTTGCATTGAATGTCAAAGCAAGCTGTTGTCCAACTGTTCTTCTGTTGCCACCAGTGGTGGGGTTTGGTTGGGAACCAGAAAACTTTGCTTTGTTTTTTGGCAGCATATATATGGAAGTGAGTCAAATCAAAGGGGAATAGTGCTACATATATGTGTGTATGTGGTGCCACAACTTTATTTATATGCTTACTATGGCAGGTCATCATTGAATCTTACATTCATGTAGGTGCAATGTCTCAAATACAAGACTGTCTTAAGCTCACATGAGTATTGACCAAGAAGTGATATAATAGCGTTACATTGATGAAGGTCAGACTGTTTGCCCCATGGACAAGACTACTTTGACTCAACACTGTAAGAGAAGAGAAAAAAGACCATGTGGCTATTATGACAAGCCTCTCAGCCATGAAGCATGCAGGCAGCATAGGAAGTACTACCAGCATCATGGCTAGTGTTTTACCACCCAAGTCATACTTGACCATTCATTGGTCACTACTGTACCAACATTAGACCTGTTCCATCATACCATGCCAGGGCATGTGGCATGATCAGTGGTCTCTAAGAGTGATTTGGAGCAATATTGTAGCTACCAGTAGGCAGGATTGCTCTTGGACAACTTTGCACCATTTGAGACAATCTTGCACACTATGGCACAATCTGACACAATGAGGTTGGCACAAATGATTGCACCCACTTGTAATGCTTGCATTATGTGTGCAATCGGATACCTCTATTATGGTAGGTAAAATCCGGTATCTGGGTATGTTTCTTCAATGTAAATGGAAATAAATGCATATCACACTATAAACTACACTGATACTTACCATTTTGGTTACCATCACTCCCGTTGGATGGTATCTCAGTGGTTAATTGGTCCAAAAGTATCCTGAAGCTGTCAGTCCCCAATTGGCTCTTTGACCATACATAAGCTACCTGATTTGCCATCAAATATTGCATTTTGCCCATTAAGCAAGTAAATCCCTGATCCTAGCCAATGGACAAGGTGTCATAGCTAGCATGCAACCAATTGTATGAGTGCAAATCAGATCAAATGGCTGAACTGGTGCCACAGAAGGTGTATACATATGAAGGGTGTTTATTTATAGGGATCCTGTCTCAACTGTGAGTCAACCTTAACATTGCTCATATCAAAAATTTAGTGATCACTGATTTGCAATAGCTCAATGCAGATTGCAAAAGAAATGCATTGTTTGGATCATAACAAATAATAGCAATTCAATGCAATTGCATCATCCTCTCCTAGGATTTTTTCTTGCAGGGATTATTACTGAAGCATTTGGTAGCAATTCACTTTGCACACTTAAACTACTTTCTGGTTGACTATCCTCTTGGCTACTTGTGTATTTGTAGTCAGTATTTTGCCTCCTAGTTGATGAGTGCAATGCTGCAGCTTGGCCATGCTGTAGTGGGGTGACAGTGACACCCACTGACAGATGTGCTCATTCCCATATTTTCTACTTCCTTATATATCTACTACACTTATTTTAGTTTTATCCCATTTGTCTTACCTGATCAGTACTATCCCATAAGCCGGTTGACTATCACACCAGCTTACCTTGGCAAGAACTTGAATGGATCCAACATTGCCTTATATGGTCCAGACTGTGCTTGTGAGCTGGGGGATGGGTTATGTCTGGGTTGAACTAAAGATGAGTTGAGACTTGGTATAGGAACCATGGTGATGGATTTGGATACTTATAGAGTGGTTTATTGGCATCAACCTGGTCTTATATGAAAAATATATGAAAACTAATGTGATTGTTGAATTTCCCATATATTATGCATGATAGATCTTGAATTGAATTGACAGGGATCAGATCACCTCAATTGCAGACATCCTATTTGATTATAGACTTGTGCATTAAACATCAATAAAAATACCCAGTCATTGTTTGAGGATGATTTTTGCAACATAATAATGGGATACATAGTAATTAATGAGGATTTAATCATAATGAATGGAAATCAGAAAAATAAAGCTGATCATGCCCAATTGCATCAAATCACCTCAGCCAATCCTCCACCAATTCTAATACAACTTACCCATCTGAATGGTCTTTTCTCATGAATCCCATTACTACTACTGAATTTCCTTTTGACACACTAGAGGAGATCTTCACCAAGTACTGTGGTCCATCAATCCCAATCTACTCTAGGAGATCCCATGTTAAGCTTCACTGCTATAACAAAAACTATTGCCCTACAAGGTTTGATCCCACCATCCATGGCAACAAAAGTCTTAGAAGTGCTCATTCCCTACTGATAGCATGGAGAACCACCTTGCAGAGGGTATGAATGACTTAGAGCAAACTTGGAGTACCTGGTTCAGAAGCGCCAATAGATTTCCATATCCCAGAGTGTTCAGCAATAGGCTCCATATCAGGAGTATTTTGGATACCTTCCCAGTCAGGATTAACAAACCTTCTAGAGGGCAGAGGCACTTTTATTCTGGCAAGTACAAGGCACACTGTGTGATGTTTCAAGCACTGTCTGACATTGAGGGTAACATCATCCAGTTTGGTGGGCCATTTGCTGGAAGTAGGCATGACAAAGCACTCTGGGTAGAGAATCATCCAGAATTCAGTAGAGGGGAGATATGTATGGCTGACATAGCTTATGTAGGAGAGGATTGTCAGAGATTAGGATGTATTACAGCTTATAGGAAGCCAAGGGATAGCATGCTTAGCAGGAAGCAGAAGCTCTACAATGAGATATTTAATCATTTCAGAGTGAGGGTAGAACATACTTTGGGATATATGAAGCAATTCAGCTTACTGACAGCTAAATATGCAGGAAAGTCATATATAGGAGAAAACTGAAGAATAGGTAAAATTGTTATGATACTTATCAACGCAGAGTATATTTGTACAAGAAGACATCCACTGAGAGAAATGTGTCTGGGGCATTATCAAGAGTAAATAAAGCAAGGAAAGCACTACTCTGAGCAACATAAATAAGATTGAGTAAAGTTATCAGTAACTATAACCTGACACTGGCATGATGGTAGAAACTATAGTGCCAGATTGATCTGGCACTATCCAACAGAACAAGTCTATTATTGTGCCAGCCAGTTGATACTTCTATATTGGCACCTGGCTGTCTTTGTCACCTTGAGCAAACTGAGTCAGGTGAGTTTGTGATTCCTTTAGGCTCAACTAGCCTTCTGAATATGGCATGCAGTGTGAAAGCTCTGACAAAGAAGGCTCACTGATGGATTGTGAGCCTATCTCTCCTAACAACAGTACCATGAGCCTGGTCAAATCCCTATTTACAAGATAGTAGGTTTCTCCAGGCACAATGGATATGATATTACAGAGTATCCACTACCCTAAGTACTTCTCCCAGGCTTCAATCAATACTCTTACCCATATGCAACAATACAAATGCAAAGACTGGATGAGCTGGATATGTGTTTATTCAAGTGGCATTTTAAAGCCATTCATGCCAAGAGTACATTGGAAGCATTGGGAGTCATATGTGGACAATGTAGGAATATTTGTCCAGAAGCAGATCACCAACGCCTACTTGATGCATCTACAGCTGTTATATGAGGAGTTTGTGCCAGGATTTAAACTGCTATACTACAAACATAAAGCTCAACACATAGATCTCTGCTGCTGGCATAGGGAGGACAGCCAGAAAGAGTTGGAAGATACTGAGGACAAATGTGCACATAAAGACACCTATGCCTATGGCATTAAGAAGCTAAGCAGCCCCAATGCATGGGTAATCAGTTAGGCAATGCAAAATTGGGTTGGGTGCAACAAGCAACAAATTTTTGTTGGAAAAACTCTACCAATAGATGCCCAATTTCTAATGGTCATAAGCCATCTTCTACACCATTCAATACAGCACTCACACAAACAAAAGCCAGAGTGCACCTCTAAGGGGAACTAGAATCTAGTAGGGAGAAGGAATATATTGGTTATACACCAAGAAGTACTTTGCGGATATTCCGGAGGTATTCATGGCAGAAGTGGCAACAATCAAGCATATGTTTGCAAGATGTATATGTTACCAGCAGTACAAGGTATATGGCAGCTTTGCAAGTATTAAACTAAAAAGCCATAAAGTTGAGGTGATAGAAGTATGTCAATTGCAGCAGGAGTGCACATTTGTAGAGGTTATTAAGCAGAAGGCCATAGTTTTTTTTAATTCAAATTGTATGTGGAATACCCAAGGTAGTAGTTGGTAAGCACATAAAGAGGGCTGACTCTACAGTTGAGTATATGAATTGCACAAGAGGAGGTAGAGAAAGAAAATACCATTTGGTAAATTGGTATGGTAGCATTATATAGAACCAGTGGTAGACCGTCATACTGCTGATATATTGCTATCAGAGTTTTGCAGTGAGGCCATCAAAGTACCATCCAGTTTCTTGCCTTACAAGGCAATTGGATGTCCAGGCCAACTGGATCCACTTAAAATAGTTATAGAGCACTAAAAGACCACAATAATACCATGCAAATATTGTCACAGCGCTGATAAAATATCATCAGGTTTTATCCTTTTATTTGGTTGTAAAATTAGCAAAACACCGTCATGATTATGTCATAAGATAGTTAGGAGGGTCACTAATTCCAAGCTGCTGGTATCATGATGGTCTCAAAGCAGGATCCAGATGGCTGATCTGGATCAGATCCACCTGCGGGACCAAATTATTTTTCATAGGGGTCCATAGAGTAGCTTAAATGGTGATAATCCAGTTGTTCTCTTGGTAGTAATTCTATCTGCCCAGAGTGCAAGATATAATTGGTGTGGCCACCATGTTGTATTATTCCCACAGGTCTTGACAAGAGAGCTTACTAGTGGTTCATGTCCTCTCTCTGCTATTCAATTGGCTTGAGGATGGAAAGCTGTAGTAAAAGCAATGTGTATCTTGTACTTTGAGCACAACTCCTGAATCATTAGGAATGTCATCTCAGCTCTGTCAGCAACAAACTGTTGGATGCAGCCAAATCTGCAGATAATGTCTTCAAGTATAAATCTGTTGTGTTGTATTATGATTAGTTTGGGGCTTGTTCTACAATGTAGAGGCTAATCAACAATAAACATCAACTTCCCGTATGCTAATACTAAAATAGTTTATTGCAAGTTTGATATATCAATGGAAGATACAACTTTCACTAACATCCTCAATCTTAGGCTCAAAATATACTATAGGCAGTGTTTCTCACTTCTTCAGCAGTGTTCTGACCTTCTGCTGACTAATAGGCTTATTTACTTTTATAGTAACTTTTCCTTATTTGAAAGTCACTTTCCTTTCTGCAGGAATATTTCCTAATATAGAAATTCTGCATTCCCCTTTAGCCCAAAGGGGTGTGTTGTAGAAGTCTAGGAAGGGGTCTTTAGACCTAAAGGCGTGTCTAAAGGGGTGTCTTTAGAGTAAAGGGGCTTCTTGTAGTGGTCTCTAAGGAGGACTTTACACCAAAGGGGTGCCTAAAGGGGCTTCTTCAGAGTAAACAGGTTTCTTAAAGGGGTCTCTGAAGGGGCTTTTAGACTAAAGGGGTGTCTTTAGAGTAAAGGGGCTTCTTAGAGGGGACTTTTCCAACAGAAAAGTGGTAGTTTCTTGTAGAACTCAGAGTAGATTTTTGTGAGCTTTGCAGCATCTTTACTGATGTGGTACTGAGCAAAGTTGGAATACTCAACAGTGTAAGTGATGTGGGGGAAGTCTTATAACCTTAAACTTGTAACATAGTGTGGAGATTCTGGAAAGAGAGGCTCTCCTTTATTTTCCAGCTTGGGAAGTCATATATATAAAATTTCTGAAGGATCAAAGTTTTTTGGTAATTGCATAAGCAATACACATGATACAAAGCTAAAGTATAGCAGTGGCGCAGATTGACTGTAGGCGTAGCACCTGTGAGAATATTACGTGATTTGATTGGCTGGTTCAAAAGTGACATGCAGTCAAAGTCACCATAGTAATTCTAGCAATAGTGACCTAGTATATAAAATAAATGGACTTCTTTGGTTATAACTCCTTAAGTACTGCTTCAAATGAGCTGCAATTTAAAACATGTGTTGGCTACTGTGTGTTCTGTATGCCATGATATTCTTAGGTGGATTACTTGTCAGGGTCTGGAGTATTTGTCCTTCAAAGTTGTAAATTGTTGATCTTTCACCTGTGTGTTACAATAGCAAAAAAGCAAAATAAAGAAATAAGTGCAATGGTGGTTTTGAGATATTGTAGTAATGAAATACTTTCCATTACCACAAATCTCCATATAATATGGCTCTTGTTGTTGGGCAAGGCTTGAGCTTCTGCCCATTCACTAAGGTCATCTCTAGCAACAATCAGGTACTTCCTTGATCCAGCTGTTGGCATCTGGACAAGGTCACTACCTGCCTTTTGCCATAGACAGAATGTGTAAGTAGGATGCAGTGGCTCTTTGTAATGCCTGGAGGATCTCTTCTGGAAGGCTGCACATGACTCAACAAAGTTTTCAATATCATAGTACATATTTTTCCAGTAATACCTCTGAGCTATGGTATTGTAGGTGGCTTCTTGTCCTCTATGTCCTCCCGGCACTCCTTGATGGATACTTGACATGATGTCCAGTTGCTCTTGTGGGTTAGAAACTACTCTTCTTGGCATAAGTTCAGGCTTCACTTGTTTAAAGAGAATATCTTATTTGAGATGGTAGTGATGTGACTTCTGTTTGAGAAATCTAAACTCATGAATTTCCATCCAATTAGGTTTCTTGAGTGTCCTTAAATATTCTTTAATTAGGCTCCAGGCAGTTCTCTCTTGGTCTTTGATGGCAATCTGTTAAATCTCTACATCAATCATATCATCAAAGTGAGGGTCCAAGTCTTCAAATAATTATAGTCCCTTCCTGGAGAGTGCATCAGTCACAACATTTGTCTTGCCAGGGATATGTCTGACCTCAAAGTCAAGCATTTTCAGCCATGCATTCATTGGCTTTTAGCATCATCAGGCAGGTCAGGGTTGTTGATCATTCCTATAAGTGGCTTGGCATCTGTCTCCAGGATGAAATGTGTCATGTAGAGTTGTAACTTCAGCTTCCTCAGCATCTTCACAACTCCTAGTAGCTCTCTCTTCATCTGTGAGTATCTTTGATCTCTAGGAGAGAATAAGCAGCTCTCATATCTGCAGGCATAGAGGTTGCCATCTTCATCATTTTGGCCAAGTAGTGCTCCTGCTTCTATAGGGCTTGCATCAACTGTCAAAATAGGTGGGCATTCAGTGTTCTGATACTCAAGAGGGCACAGAACTGGTAGAGATACTAAGGCATCTTTTAGTGATTGCCTGGCTTCTTCTTGTTCTTCTCCCCAGATAAATGGGGTATTCTTTCTCTGTAGTCAGTAGATTGGCTCTGCTATCTCAGAGAATCTAGGGATCCAGATCCTAAAGAACTCACCAGCTGCCACAAAGCCACAAGCTTATGTATATTTGTGGGGGTAGGCAGTTGCATATTTTTTGTGTCTTGGAGCCTCCAGGTGAACAACCAAAGGTGCTGCATATTTGTCCATCTATAGGTATTTCTGATACACCAAAGCTACATTTCTCACCATTGACAGTGAATCCAGCATCCCCAATGGCTACTAATATGGCATCAATGTCTGAAATATGGTCATGGACAAACTGTCTTACTTCAGGCATAACTTCAGTGGTGTCTGGGAATTTAGATCCTGTGATGCACATCTCATCAACAAAGACAGCAGGTTTCTCAGGTATAAACTGATACAGCAAATTTGCCATGCATCTCTGGAACTGAGCAACAGAGCTTGTAGCCCCTTGGCTGAGTCTTGTCATCCTTAAGAGTCCAAATGGTGCCTGGAGAGCAATATGTCTCTTGATGTCTCATGTATAGGAATCTGGTCATATCCTGAGTAGAGACCATATGATGAGTAGATGGAGTGGCCACTAAAGCTTTCTGCAAAGTCATCAATAGATGGAGGTATAGCAGCATCTCCAACAGTGATGGCACTTGCAGGTTGCATCTCTTGAAAAATCAGAGCTTTCCATTCTTCATTTTAGTAACAAGCCATCTGTTAGCATAAGGTCCATGGCAAGGCTCTAGGATACCAGCCTCTATTTTCTTCTTAAGTAGGTCATGAGCATAAGCTTGGAGTCATCTGGGCACTTGGTAAGGCTTAAATGACCAGGGTGCTTGGGGCACTGTATGAATCTTGATAGGTTCTTCAGCCAATGTCTTTAAGAGTCCCATCTCCTTATCATTGTATGAGGAAACCTTATCATATCTTTTCAGGGTTTCTTCAGATAATAAGATCCCCTCTGGTGTTAGGTTTCCATCACCAATGATAGGTTGCTTAAGTCTCTCAGGTGTAGTTGTATATCTTCTGGTGTTTCTTTGGATGGTCTGATGTTATCAGCAGGTCAAGATCCATCTTTTGTTGAGTCAGATTTCTGGAATAGAGCTCTCATCCATCCTCATTGGAAATAGGTGGGGATCCTTCTTCCTTTCCTGTCAGTAAACATTCCATTGGCATCAAACTGTAGAGCTCCTTCTCTAAGTAGTTGACTAAGCTCTGAGCATTCTTGCCTAGCATGGGAAGCAGAGTCACACCAAATGCTGTGTCTGGGGAAAGGTCTTTGGCTCTCAGTAGCTACTTCAGCTGAGCCATTAATCTTGAGGGCTAGCTTTTGTAGCTGCTCAGCAAGTTAGTCAATTCTGTTGGTAGTGTAGGTCTGATTGTCAGCAACAGCACACCTAGGCTCCTTGGTTGACTTGTCTGGCAAATTAGACTTCAAAAGTATCATAAAGGCAGAAGTCTGCTTTGCCTCTAGGAAAACACATTTCATCTCTGCAAGGCATGGAATGCCAGACCTATCCTCCTTGGCCGCATAAAAGTCAACTTTCCTTACCAAGTCCTGGGGAAGCCCATGTGCAAGGTAAAGTGTCATGATAAACTCATTTATAGCTTGGGACTCCAGGAGTGGCTTGGCCATGTCTTCATACTATTGAATAAACACTTTAAGTAGTAGCTCAGAAATTCCAGTCCTTCCAAAGTGTCTGAAGTCTTCAGTTCCATAGTATATCTGGGGTCTTCCATACTTGATCTATAGGTAGGTGTTGATTAAGGCCCAGTCAGTGAGAATGCCTCCTTGTCTGAGAAGCTTAGTGGTAATATCATTGGTGCAGTAGTAGGGGAAGTCTTCAGCTGTTTTGTGTTCAAATAGGCTGCACACCTTGCAGAGCTTCTCCCATTTGAATATGAAGCTTTCCACATTCTTTCCATCAAACTGTAAAGCTACATGTGAGAGTGGTATTGGTATACAGTTCATTTTGGGTTGGTGGGTTGATGTTGTAATCTTGATAATATTGGTAGTCTCTTTTCAATAAGTGCATAATGGCTCAAATCTTCAGGTAAATCTTGTTTGGTCCTAGGGAGCTTGTATGAACCACCCATCTTGGGTGCCAATCATATGGTGGTGTATAAGTCCAAGGGAGAGATATGTCCAACACTACTCAAGTGTTTTATGTGTGGGATGTTCACTGGATGCAATAACCTCTGGCAAAAGCTTGCTAGGAATACTTGGGTTCTGTCTCTAATCTAAGGTGATGGGGAATAAAGCCACAAGCTTGTTAAGGGAACACTATTGAGCTACAATCCCCAACTTAGTAGGCATCTTAACAAAAGTATGTGCTGGGTTCAGCATCCTTTAAGATGACAATGTACTAAAGCTTTCAAAGTCAAAACAACTGTAAACTTCATCAGAAGGTACCTGATAAGAATGCAGCTTTGGTCATTGGTTACAAAGGCAGAAAAATATATTTGCCTGTACAAGAGCAAATTTGGGAAAGAATCATATATAATAAAAGATACCTACTCTGAGTATCCCTCACCAGAAGTGCCTCTAAGGTCAGTTGCCTATCAGCACAGTTTCCTGGGGGTGTCCTGTGGTCTGGGGTTGGAAGTTCAGGTAGCAGTGATCACATTAATCAACAAGTTGGTATATTGATAAAAGGGATGATAACATATTGTTGAGGGATTGCCTCCCCTCTATACCTCTCTCACTGGCCAAGTGACTACCAATCATGGTGTTCCCAAAGGTTCTGGAGATCAGTAGAAATCTTAACGACATCAGAATGAGCTAAGAATATTCCAAGTAAGTGCCAGAAGGTTCTAAGAGGCACAGCACATCCAACCAGTCAGGAATCAGTACCCTGAAACCTGCATAATATAGGGATACCATATAAAGTATAGAAATGGTAGGGATGGCAACACAGGTTGATCTTGTGTCATGGGTACCGGTGCAGGTGCTTACCTAATATCAAAGCACTTACTAGTAGTAATCTTACGTAAAGTGAGGGATAACTTATGCAATAAGGTAAGCAGGTGTGATAGTCAGCCAGCTTATGTGATAGTGCTGATCAAGTAAGACAAATTGGATAAAACTAAAAGAAGTGTAGTTGAGAAATAGGGAAGTAGATGATATGACAAAGTGCACATTTGTCGGTGAGTGTCACTGTGACCCCACTACAGCTCTGTAGAGGTTAGTAGGCAGGAGGCCATAGTTTTTTTTTATTTGGACTATATATGGAATACCCAAAGTAGTAGTAGGTAAGCAAATAAAGAGGGATGACTCAACAGTGGAATATATGAATTGCTCAAGGCAAGGTAGAAAAAGGAAATACCATTTGGTAAATTGGTGCAGTGGCATTTTACAGAACTAGCTGTAGGCCTCCATACTGCCATTATCATGCCATCAGAGTCTTCCTGTGAGGCTGCTGGACTACCATCAAGTTTCTTGCCAGACAAGGAAATTGGATGTCCTGGCCTGTTGGATCCATCTAAAATAGTTGTAGAGTGCAATAAGACTGCAACAATGCCGTGCAATTATTGTCACAGCACCAATGGAATCTTGTCAAGTCTTGTAAATTTAGTTGGCATTTATAGTAGCAAAACACTGCCATGATCCTGTGATAAGATTGTTAAGAGGGTTGCTAATTCCAGGCTGCTGGTATTATGACAGTCTCTCAATACAATCCTGATGGCTGATCTGGATTGGATCCATCTGCAGGACTAAATTATTTTTCATAGTGAAAAAAGTCTAGGCAAGACAGAGAAAGGCAGCTATGAGAAAAAAGTTGCCGCAATCACCAGTTATGTTCCTCAGCCCAGAACAGACTCAATCCTTTAATACTTTAGAAGAACTATCACTAAGACAATAGCAGTCTTCTTAAGAGTTGGATGTGTAGCCAGTGAAGCCACACTCAAGTGAGGAAGATGAGTTTGCAGTGAAAGGCAATTTGCCTACCTCTGCCTCCACATCCTCCTTTGTAGACAGAGCTGCAATCTTACTGTTAGAGAAAGTAACAATGCAGAAAACCTAGAAGACTACTTTAATGCCTACAGTGGCATATTGGATCATTAATTGGTGTATCAACAGGCTAGCACTTCTTGAAGAGTAGTGTTCAAGAAAGTGCACCTGAATACTACAAAGCTTTATCACTAGGACTGGTTGATGAGATGCAGGCCCTGCAGCACTCCCTAAAGTCATTGAAAATGGGTACTATTGAGTAAATAAGAGCTTGATGCTGTAAGGCTCCCATCAAACCTACAGAAAAAGGGTGTTATGACAAAAACCCTATGAAAAATAATTTTGATGATCCTGACAAAAGGCTACATATAATGATTGAAGAATACTGATATAATTAGGACACCATGTAAAGGCCGTTAAAACATATTGCACCTTGGATATCACAAAAACTTGGTCAAGTATGTAGTATTATTAAGTTGTCACCAAAGTATTCATGCTTACTTAGTCACATAGATCTTATTCATTGATTAGCATTCTGTCCTAACCAAATTTCTTGGGATTTACTTAAAATATTTTCAGCAAATTATCAGGTACCCAGGTTATGATCTTTCTCAATGTTGTCCAAAAGCCCCCAAACTTTGCACACATATTCTTGGGGCCTTCCTTAACAAACTGTACATGTTTGTTTACTCTACTATATCAAAAGTATAATTACCATACTTTGATCAATATATCTACAAGTGAATAACATGTATATCCACTAGTTCTCCACATCACTTCCAATACTCCTTGGAATATTGCACCAAAATATTTCATCACTGTGGCACATTAGTGCCTTTTGATTAGTTCTCTGCCAGCCTCAAATTGGCTTATATCTGTCAAGATGTCAGTTGTAGCTCTATAATCTTCTGTGCTGATCTATACAAGTCCTTATACCTTGCACTAACACCAAGCCCAACCTCTTGCACATCAAGCAACTTCATTAAGACACACTAATTGATAAATACTTCTTTGATGCCACTTCTTTTTATGACATTTGCAGGAACCCTATGGCTTTATGCATTGCTCATTTCCTGGTTCCCTTTCATCCTATTCTTTAGCCAGCACTACAAGGCCCAGCATACCAGCTGCCAGTCTTTGCAATAAGTCCTTGTAATCTTCAAGTGGATTTACTTAAGCACTACTCATATTGAAGTAGTGTAACCTTTTGGTGTCCCTATTAATACTCCAAAATCTCACTGTGAGCATAGCTGGTCTTCTGTGTTGTTGATATTGTTCCCTTTCTTATCAGTGGTATCTCCAATCTGTGTGCAAAGGAGGATTTGGGGCTGTGGTAGACAAGTCACCTTTCTCCAAAAGCTGATCAACCTCACTGGAGTGTACCTCAAACAGCCGCGCTTCCAAGTTGTGACTAAACAGTAGTTATCTTGCTAATATTTCTTCTTGGCTATTATGAGTCCCAGCCTGTTCTGGGCTAGCATGTTTAGTCAGTGAGGACTGGAGCCTCTTCTTCACACTTCCCTGTCTCTGATTTGGATAGAATCTTTTCATTCTTCCATTACCTATGGCACTGCCAGGTCTTTGACTGCTATAGTGACTAATACTGCTTGTACTCTACTAGGCCCTTTTCTTGGCAAGTAGTACATGGTGCATATCAAGCTCAAGAAGCCCTTTGAAATACCAGAAGATTTACAGCAAGTTGGCAATATATTACACAATATCAGCTACCCAGTGTGCTTCTCACAAGCTTTGATAAATATCTATATGGATATTTAATTATACAAGTGCAAGGAGTAGATGAACAAGAAATGTATATACTCAGGAAGTGCTCTGAAGAATTTTTGACCAAGTGTGCATCAGTAACATTGAGAGTCAAATGTGGTCATTGTAGAAGTACCTATCCAGATGTGACACATCAATGTTAATTAGGAGCATCTACAGCATTGCTGCAAGGAGTTTGTTACCAAGTTTGTGCAGCTATACTACAAGCATAAAGCTGAATGCACAGACTTAGGCCACTACTGCATCCTTTCTCTTTGTAATCTTGTTCAGCATGCTAATAATATCAGATCTTGTTGGACCCTTTGGGAGCCTCCAAGAGAGCAGATATATGGGCCAATAGGAAAACAAGTCAAGTCAATATACTACCAAATCCTAATCTCATCAAGAGTTTACCTTCAGTTGTGTCATGGATGTGATAAGCTGGCTTAAGCAGGACAGCCAGGAAGAGCTATGATATACTGAAGGCAGATATGCACATGGAGACACCTATGCCTTTGACATTGAGAAGCTAAGCAGCTGCAAAGTGAGAATGATCAGTAAAGTAATGAAAGATTAAGATGGATGAAACAGGCTAACATTTATAAAGAGAGTCTACCACTGTATGACAAGCTTCATATGGTTACAAGCCAGTTTGTACACCTTTCAAGACAGCATTCACATTAACAAGTGCCAGAGTGCACCTACAGAGGGGACTAGGATCCAGCAGGGAGAAGGAATATAGTGGCTCTGTATCAAAAGGTTTCTTGAAGGTACACAGAGGGTATTCATGGAAAAAGTGGCATCAACCAAGCATGTGTTTGCAAGTTGGGTAAGTTTCCAGCAATACACAGTATAAGGAAACATTGCAAATATCTCATTGAAAAGTGGCAAAGCTGAGGTACCAAAGTTGTGTCAAATGGACTGGACTAGCATCCATCTAGCAGAGACTGGGAAGGAGGCCAGAGTTTTCTTGTTCATAGCTGTGTGTAGAATGTGTAGCAAGAACATTGGTAGTATACAATGTGATTATGTGGTTTTTTACCTGATTATTTACAGAATATAAAGCTACTAGTTATATTTTTACATAATTTTGGTATAATAAGCATGCAAAATAGCCTTAAAAAGGTCTGAAGAACATGTGTGTAAAGTATGGGGCAGTTTGGATAACATTGACAATTTTGATGTTTGGCATAACTGGTGTTTATGTAAAAAAATTCTCAGTCTGTTCCAACAAGGGATTTGGTCAATGTTCTCTACGATTTTGGGGCAATATTCTAACAAGTCAAGTTAGCTGAGTATTAATGTGGAGTTGTAAACTTTTAAAACATAATACCCATGGTAGCAGTGGGTGAGAGAATCAAAAGGTGTAATTTCCAACAGAATTGACAAAGAGTGTAAGGGGAGGAAGAAAAAGGAAGCACCACTTGGTAAATTGGTATGCTAGCAATATAAAAGCTACATGTGGATTGCCACACTTCTGTTATAATGCCCACAGAGGTCCGCAACATGGCCATTACAGAGCTTTCATGTTTCTTTCTGTATACAAAAATTGGGTGCTCTAGACTTGGTATGTTAGATAAAGCCACAAAGTGCTAGCCAGCTTATGGTGCTGGATTGATCTGCCTCTCTACAGCACTGCCTAGTACCACATTCTCTATTATGATGCCAGTGGTGGAATACTGTTACTTATAATTTTGCTTAATCTTTCTTATGTTGGCCACAATAGTTCATCTCTTGCATTATTTACTTATAATTCATAATGCCCCAGACACTTTTTTCTAAATAGATGTCTTCATTAATAAAGTATATTGTCCATTAATCAGTATCTTGACTCTTTTATATATATTTTGCTGTCTTCTCATATATGTGACTATCCACTGTATTTACCCACCAGTATGCTGAATATCTTTGGAAATTGAAATGTATGCTTTACTCTCACTCTGAAATGACTCAATATCTGATTGTAGAGCTTCTGCTTCCTGCTAAGCACAACATTCCTTGGCTCCTGTAAGCTGTAATACATCCTAATCTCTGGCTATCCTCTGCACATCATAAGATGACTTCCCATACACTGTAATACAACGTAAGCTCCAACAATCACCTCCTATATAGGCCAAGTCTGCTACTGAATTCTAGATGATACTCCTCCAAAGGTGCTTTATCATGCCTACTTCCAGCAAATGCCCCACTAAACCAGGTGATGTTACCCTCAATACCAGATAGTGCTTGAAACTTCATTCAATGTGCCTAGTATTTGCCAAGATGAAAGTGTTGCTTCCCTTCAGAGGGTCATCCATACTCTTGGCAAGAAGGTTTGCCATTATAGTCTGCTGTAGATGAATACTTTTAGGACTTTTTGTTGCCATGGATTATGGGATCAAAATTTGTAGGGCATGCTGGTGTAGTATAAGAGAAGCTTAATATGGGATTGCCTAGAGTAGATTGGGGTAGAAAGTCCACATTGCTTAATACAGACCTCCTCTAATTTGTCAAAAGGAAATCAGGTAGCAGCAATGGGATTGACATGAAAATACTTTCAAGATAAGTAAGTTATATTAAGATTAGTGAGGGATAGAGTAGGAGTTTGTTAAATTTGTTTGATAGAGTCAGCATGATTTATATGACTTGTCCTACATTTTAACTAAGTGTTCAGCATCTGCCATATGTCTCATCATTATGTTGCAAAACTCATCATTTAACAATGACTCAATGATTTTAGTGTCAATTTTCTCACAAATTTCTAATTAAATAAGTAATCAGTAACAAATGTGATTGGATGCATGCCAATGCAATCCAATATGCATCATACATGTTCAACTTGCTCCATCATACCATACAAGGGCTTGTAGTGTGATCCAGTGTTTTTAAGAGCAATTTAGAGGAATAGTATAGTTATTGATAGGTAAGTTTGCTCTGGTACAACTTTGCATTTTACAGGACAATCTGGCACACAATGGTGCAATAGTCATGGATTATCTAGCACACTAGGTATGATTTAGCAATCCTATCACACAAGGATGATGGAGTATTGATGCTTGGGACAGCAGAAGAGAAGTCCATGCAAAACTACACACTAAGAGGTAACAACCATATTATGGTGAGCAATGAAGCCAACTTCCTTGCAACTGGCACTAGAGAAGTGGCAGTAGGGGCCAACCTATAAGTTATGATGGGTCCACAAGACCATGGGCTTGTCCATTTGCAATGTCAACCAAGCTCTATGTTGCAGTACTCTATCTGAAGTAACAGCAGCACATCACATTTGTTATGGTAGATTCATGCAATTGGAGAGTGCCAGATCAGGTTGTAGAGTTTAAGCACAATATTAAATTTGAGACCATAATCATTCAGTCCTGAATGAAGAATCTGTTAATTGTTGCAATTCAAGAAGTGATTTGGATATAAGGAACTTATCAAGAAATAGTGATAACAGTCAAGCTGTTGTTCAGTAATAAAGATGCCCAGTATTTATAACTTTGTAGAAGTAATGCAGCTGTAACACTAAGTAAGGAGGGTTTCTTAATATTCAGGAACATTCTGTAACAGTTTCAGGGTAGTCAGCAAATGAATCAACAATTCCTTATCAGACAGCAATAGATTTTAAGTAGAATCTTATAGGGTGATGATGATGCAAATAAATGAGTTATTAGCCACAGCCTACATTAGGAACTACAATTAGTCAGCAATTGATCTGGCAGAATGTATATTAGGAGCTGCTGGAACCTCAATAAAAATCAGTTTAAGTTTTAGTGAATACAATACCAGCTAAACTCCCTATTCCTCTACAACTCTTATACCAAAGCTTGTAACATTGGAAGCAGCAATAACTAGAAGTATCCCACCTGAAGAAAGAAGAAGCCTCCCTCAAGATGTCTGAAAACCAAGAATGAAAGAATGCTATGCAGCAAATCCTGGCCCAACAGCAACAAGTAAGGACTACCATGTCCCAAAGCCAGCAAAACCCTACCAAGTGCAACTTAAGTGTGAAGGTCAACTGGTACCATGGAAGAGTCAATGAAAACTTGGGAACTTGGCTCTTCCAGATTGAAGAAGCTTTCAGGGCTAAGGGAATTGCTCCAGAAAGCAAGTTACATTATGCAGCCTCTTACCTGGTCAATGTAGCTATACAGTGGTACCACAACAAGATCCGGTCAGCCACTATGATGGGATGCTCTACAATCTCTACCTGGGATGGGTTTGTGTCAGAGATTCAGGATGCCTTTGAGCCCTCACATCAGCAGACACTACCAAGAAGAAAGTTGAAGACACTCAGACAGAAAGGAATGGTCCAAGAATACAATCAGAAGCAGTGCCAATGGAAATAGATGCATAATAGAATCCTACTCCAGAAGAATGTAAAAAGAAAGGACTTCACTTTATTTGCCACCAGTGGGGACATATTGGAAAGTGCAGCCCTCAGAGAAGAAATGAAAACCAGCCATCAAGGACATTTAACCATATTGAGGCCCTGGAGCATAGTAACATGGAGGATGAACTTGAAAAAGGCTCAGAATTCACCTTCCATATGACAGAAGAATACCTATCCCAGATGACCTCAAACTCAGGAAAGCTATTATACTTGAATGGAGTAATCAATGAAGTACCTGCCAAGATCATGGTTGACTCAGGAGCATTGCATGAGTACATGCCAGAGCAATCTGCTTTGAATGCTGGAATCAACTTGGAACCCACCAAATCAACTTCAGTCTTGACAGCTGATGTGAACCCTCACATAGTCAACTGTATTACCCAGCCAGTAAGGATGAAGATTGATGACTATGAAGAAGATCTGCAGGCCTATATGTTTAGGAACCGCAAGTTTAACCTTGTACTTGGGAAAACCTGGCTATTCTGTTGTAATCCATCAATGAACTGGAGAACCCATGCTACTCAGATCCAGAAGGACAACAAGACCTATGAGCTATTACCTGCCAGACTGGATTTAAACTTTGTCAGTTCCAGCATGTGTGAAACAAGTGAGATTAGCAAGACACAGTTCTGTAAACCACTAAGAAAAGGCACCCAGATGTTCCTCATGGAAGTATTACAGGAGGATTTCTCTACTCCAGTACCCCAGAAGGTCCAGACTCTTTTGAAGGAATATTTAGATGTATTTCTAGATGAGCTTGTAAACCTACCACCAGTCAGAGGCATGGGTCATGCCATTGAAACAGCAGATAAACCTCCAGTGAGTAAGACACCTTACAGAATGAATCCATTGGAGCTGGAAGAGATGAACAGACAAATAGCTCAATTACCACAGCAAGGATATATCAGACCCAGCAAGTCACCTTGGGGAGTGCCAGTACTTTTTGTGAAGAAGAAGGATGGAACACTTAGGATGTGAATTGACTACAGAGCGCTCAGCTCAGTTACCATGACAATTAAGTGCCACATACCTTGGATTGATGAGCTTTTGGACCAACTCAATGGAGCCACCAATTTCAGCAAGATTGACCTCATATCAGGATACAACCAGATTAGGGTGAAGCCAGATGACATCCCAAAGACAGCATTCAGGACTAGATATTGACACTACAAGTACCTAGTCATGCGTTTTGGCCTCACCAATTCCCCCCAATATTCATGACCCTGATGCAGACTGTCTTCCAAGAGTACTTAGACAGGTTTGTCATGATCTACCTAGATGATATATTGATATGCAGAAAGACAGAAGAGGATCACATGGTGCTCATTGAAAAGGTCTTGAAGAAGCTAAGGAAGAACAAGCTTTATGGCAAGCTACTCAAGTGTGAATTCTTCAAGGAACATGTGGAATTTCTGGGACGCATAGTGACTAGCACAGGAGTAACCTTATACCCTAAGAAGGTTGAAGTTATCAAGAATCTGAAGCAGTCCCATAGAATATCAGAGCTCATATCATTCCTTGGAATGCTTTCCTATTAACAGAGATTTGTCAAGTCTTTTGCAAGTATTGCAGCCCCATTAACTGATATCCTCCAGAAAGACAATGCCTACAAGTGGGACATAGCTTGTGAGACTGCCTTCCAGACGCTCAAGAATGAACTTGCTAAGCTGCCAAGCCTAAGAATACCAGACTTCAGAAAAGAGTTCACTCTGTGCACAGATGCTTCAGATTATGCAATTGGTGGTGTGTTGAGCCAGGAACACAAGGCAAAGGACTACCCTTTTGCCATTGAATCCAAGAAAGTGAACTCAGCAGAACAAAACTATCCAGTGCATGAGAAGGAGATGCTTGCTATAATACACTGTTTGAAGACATGGTGATGCTAAATTGAAGGAGTCAAGTGCCCTGTGAAAACTGAATATGACTCCCTCAGGTATGTATTTACTCTGAAGGTACTCTCTAGAAGAATGACAAGATGGAGTGAATATATTCAACAATTTGACTTGGAAATTGTCTACTGCTGTAGTGGGGTGACAGTGACACCCACTGACAAATGTGCTCATTCCCTTATTTTCCACTTCCCTATATCTCTACTACACTTATTTTAGTTTTATCCCATTGGTCTTACCCAATCAGTACTATCCCATAAGCCGGCTGACTATCACACCTGCTTACCTTATTGCATAAGTTACCCCTCACTTTATGTAGATTACTAGCTACAAGTGCTTCTATATTAGGCAAGTACCTGCGCCAGTACCCGTGACACATGATCAACCCATGTCACCATCCCTACCATTTCCATACCATTTATGGTATCCCCATGTTACACAGGTTTCAGAATACTGATTCCTGATTGGTTGGATGTGCTGTGCCTCTTAGAACCTTCTGGCACCTACTTAGAACATTCTTAGGTCATTCTGATGTCATTAAGATTTCTATTGATATCCGGAACCTTCTGGAACACCATGATTAGTAATCACTTAGCCAGCAAGAAAAGTATATAAGGGAGGCTATCCCTCAACAATAAATCATCATCCCTTTTATCAATATACCAACTTGTTGATTAGTGTGATCACTGCTACCTGCTGCTACCTGAACTTCCAACCCCAGACCACAGGACACTCCCAGGAAACCGCGCTGACAGCCAACTGACCTTGGAGGCACTACTTGTGAGGAATACTCAGAGTAGGTATCTTTTATTATATTTGATGCTTTCCCAAGTTTGTTCTTGTACAGGCAAAGATACTTTTCTGTCTTTGTAACTATTGACCTCAGCTGCATTCTTATCAAGTCCCTGCTGGTGGAGTTTACAGTTGTTTTGACTTTGGAAGCTTTAGTACATTGTCATCTCAAAGGACGCTGAACCCAGCACATACTTTTCTTAAGACGCCAACTAAGTTGGGGATTGTAGCTCAATAGTTTTCCCTTGACAAGCTTGTGGCTTTATTCCCCTTCACATTAGATTAGAGACAGAACCCAAGTATTCCTAGCAAGCTTTTGCCAGAGGTTATTGCAACCAGTGAACACCCCACACACAAAACACTTGAGAAGCGTTGGACGTATCTCACCCTTGGACCTATACACCACTGCACTGCCCTGAAAAAAATAACACAGTTGCTGATGCCTTATCAAGATTGGAATAAGTTGTACAACTCAACTTTGAGGACCAAGACATTCCTAATGAGATGGATGAAGATATCAAGAACATAATCCGGGATGAAGCCAGCAAGTTTGTAGTACAGGATGAAACACTCTACCAAATTGTTAATGGAAGCCCTAAGCAAATCAGTGCTCACTGATTTTTGATATAAGCAATATCAAGGTTATCTCACATTTGCAACAGAACACCTATAATAAACACCCTGCATATATGTACATCATCTGTAACACTAGTACAGCCATTTAATTTGATTTGCACATATAAAAGCACTTGGGTAACAGCTATGACATCTTGTTCAATCACTAAGATCAGGAATTTACTTCCCAAATGTGCATAATGGTTTATTGGTCAATGAGCCAATTGGGGGCCAAGAGCAGCTGGATACCTTTGGACTAATCAGGCATTGATATACTGTCCAATTGGAGCAATGGTTACAATAAAGGTAAGAATCAGTGTAGTTTATAGTATGATACGCATTTATTTCCACTTACCTTAATGAAATATATTGAAATACCAGATTTATCCACCTGAATAATATAATAATATACACCAAACCATTGCATGCCAATGATCAATATATTTTTGATATAAGCACTGTGAATGTTGTCTCATGTTTGAAACATTAGCCTTATTAATCAACACCCTGAATACTTATACCTTATCTGCAATAGCAGTATAACCATTTGATTTGTTTTGCAACTACACAATTGATTGCATTTCAGCAATGACAACTTTGTTGCCACTAAGTTTGAGGACTTAGTTGCTGCAGATGAAAAATGGAATATTTAATGGAAAATCAAGTAACTTGTGTACTGGTGAATGAACCAATTGCGGGCTCATAGCTTCAGAATACTTTTAGACCAACTTACTATTGACATTTAGTGGAAATGGAAAGTATTCCATTACTCCAATGTTGCAAAAACCAACATTGCACTCATTTCTTCATTTTGTCTTTTGCCATCATCACATATAAATAGGTGATCAAGAGCTTTCATCTTTGAAGGACACAAGT
This sequence comes from Basidiobolus meristosporus CBS 931.73, assembly GCA_002104905.1. Lineage (NCBI taxonomy): Eukaryota > Fungi > Basidiobolomycota > Basidiobolomycetes > Basidiobolales > Basidiobolaceae > Basidiobolus > Basidiobolus meristosporus. The sequence goes on along the minus strand of MCFE01000145.1, from coordinate 81,457 downwards.
TCCGGACACTGACAGTAGTCTGCCCAAGAAGAATATGTCAGGCAGAACACTCAGTAGTCAACCAATTTCTTGAGTTACAACTGTTCTGAGGCAATGCTTGAGAAATTATAAATAAAGGAGTATAGTAGCCATTTATACTAGTGTTATGATCTACTGCTTGAATGTGTAAGTTATATCAGCTTTTAGTCAAATCAATTATATTTATGCCTCACCTATTAGTTTATCAGTGTTATCTGTCAAATTAACAGAATTGGTCAGCAGTTGAATCAGCAGATCCTTATCCAACAGAAATAGATATATTAAGTAGGATGTAATCAGGTGATGATGAGGCAATCACAGGAGTCATGAGCCATAACCTATTAGGAAGTAGAATTATTCAGCAACTGATCTGGCAAAATGTACATAAGGAGCTGCAGGAATCTGAATAAAAATCAGGTCAAGCTTTAGTGAGTAGAATACTAGCTAAGTTCCCTATTCCTCTACAGTTCTTGTATCAAGGCTTGTAACATTGGTAGCAGCAATAACTAGAGACCTCCCCCCTGAAGAAAAGCCAAAGCTTCCCTCATGATGTCAGAAATTTCGCATATCATCCTATGACTAATGGAGTCACTGAGCTGTTTAATGGATTAATTGGTGAAATGCTGACCAAATATGCCAATGAAGCTGTCAATAGATAGGATGACTAAGCAATTTGCGCATGCTGAGTTAGAGCACACAACACCACCCAACAGTTGCTATTTTACTTAGTGTATGGATATGAGCCTAGGATTCTAGCATATCTTGCACAATCAATGATTACCAAAGCCATAGAAGATGATATTAGTCCACCAAGTAGACACCAGCAGCTGTCACAAAGATGTCAAGAGGAACAACACTGAGTGCTTTAAAGTACATAAAAGATGAAGCAGAGATTTGATAATACTATATCACCAGAAGCATTAACAGCTTGGAATTCTGTAATGCTGAGACATAACACTTAGAAGAAGTTTGAACCAAACTAGGTGGGACCTCTCAAGATCATCATAGAATGTGCATTTGCAACTTACCAATCAATGGGCAAAGAGGGGAATATCCAAAAGATTTAGCTCATAGACACATATTCAAGCTTGCAAGACTTGCTGATAATACTTTAACCATCAAGATATTGGTATCCCAAGAATAGAGATTCAGGAAAACCTGCTCAACTTTAGTAGGGGAGAATGTCATAATCTAACACTTGATTGTTAGATCAGTTTTTGATCAAACTAATGAGCTTATGCTAAGGCTATCAGTATATCAGCGTTATCTATCAAATCAGTAGTATTAGTCAGCAGATGAACCAGCAGATTCCTATCAGACAGGAATAGATATGTTAAGCAGAATTTAATTGGGTGATGATGACACAATCAAATGAGTTACCAGCCACACCCAACATTAGGAAATACAAATAGTCAGCAATTGATCTGGCAAAATTTACATAATACGCTGCTGAAACCTTGATAAAAATCAGTTCAAGTTTTGGTGAATACAATACTAGCCAAACTCCCTGTTCCTCTATGAATCTTGTATCAAGACTTGTAACACTAGACCTCTATTACCAGGATTATTATAGTGATATCAATTGCATGTAACTTTTGAATCAGCCAATGAAGTCTCATGAATTCTGCACTGGTGCTGCTCCTAAGTGGGATCTGTGATGCTGCTATATTCAGTTCTGTATCTAGGGTATAGCTAGCAGAATTGCCAAAAAACTCTGATCCTTTAGAACTTTCATATTTAATACTTCCCCAGCTGAAAAATAAAAGAGAACTTCTCTTTCCACCATTTCTACACTACAATTACAGGTTTAAAGGTTATGAAACTCCCTGTGCATCACTTGTACTATTGTGTACTCTGACTTTTATTGGTGCTATTACAGTAAAGAGACTGCAAACCTCATAAGAATCCAATCTAAGTTCTACAAAGCAACTACTGTTATATACCAGAAAAATCCCCTCTAAGATTACTATAAAAACACCCCCTAGGGACCCCCTTAAGAAGCCCCTCTGAGCAATCCTTGAGTGTAAGTCCAGTTCAGCAACCATTTTAAGAACCCCTTGATTCTCAGGCCACCCCTTCAAACACCCTTCAGGTCTGAAGACCCCTTGGGAGAGATCTACACCACACCCCTTTAGGGCAAAGGTGAGGTCAGAGTTTCCAATTTGGGAAATGTCATCTCTAAAAGGAAAACAACTTCTGGATAAACTAAAGTTATATTGGTAGTTAATCAGCCTAATTGCTGACAAAAAGTTAGAACTTTGCTGTAGAAGTGGGAAACACTACCAATAGTATATTTTGAGCCAAAGATTGAGGATATTAGTGAAAGTTGTATCTTTTGTTGGTATCTCAAACTCCCAATAAACTATTTCAGTATTAGCACACTGGAAGTTTTTGTGTACTAATGATTAGCCTTTTCATTGCAAAACAAGCCAAATCTGATTGTGCTACAAAACAGCAATACCACCCAATTAGAGTGATGGTACCCTGAATGGTGCATATCAGTATAGTTCTTAGAGTGATATTTATTGGTTGACACATACACTAAAGTAGCAAATACAAATTCCGGATTATACCTATCATAATAGTAGTATCACATTGAGCATGTGATGTTAATACTATATGCTGGCACTATTATCCATGCCAGCCTCATCTTATCAGATTTTACCATATTTTGTAAGATTACTCCACACTGCACACAATTTGCCAGTAAACATCAGATGCATCTATTGGTGCATTAAATTTGGGAAGCAAGGAAATTTGGCATGAACCTTTGCCTCAAATTACTAATATTTAGCATCATATATTAGTAGAGCTAAGTGGCTTGCAAGAGCAATGTACCCAGGATTTGTTAAGGCAGCAGTTTCAAAGTATCCAGCAGAGTATATGTTAATACTTTGGGCAATCAGAAGGTGAGCTTCTGGAGGTATATTACAGACAGCAGGTAATTGTATCCAGATTCAGCCAGCCCTCCTTGCAGTATTCCTTGCCTAACTTGTAAGTGTACTAGAGAGCACAAGCAACCAAAGTAATAAAATGTATATTGAATCTGGAGCATCACGGTATATTTGCATTATGAAGGAGTGGTTCAGCAGCTAAAAGAATATCCCCATGAGAAAGATGTATTTGGGAGTCAACTCTACACTGGAAGCTACCACCAGTGGGTTTATACAGCTAATATAAGTGATATCTCAATGGCAACAACAGCAAAACTGACCATCATACTCTATTTGCCTGGAATAGCTTAAGACCAAATCTCAGTCAGTAAAGCAACTTGGGGACTGAAATAAGTTTTTACTAAGCTGAGCTGCCCATAACTGAGTGCAAATGGACAAATCAGAGATGGTAGTATACATAAGTTACAATGCAAGATTATTGTAGTTGAGTATGTACTCTTGGCTGAAGCTGATAAACTAGCTGGGAGATGTGACACAGGAGACTAGGACACATTGGGCAACAGAAAATGAGCCAATGAGTGGAAAATCAACTTGTTTGGGCCTAAAGTACTCAGTTCCAGTCAAATTGCAAGTCTGTAAGGGATGTTCATATGGTAAACAAGCTAGGCAATGTTTCAGGTGCTCAGGAGGTGTCAATGTCATCAATGTACTTGCTATTGTGCACTCAGAGATATGTGGGCCCTTGAGAACACTGTCCTTTGGAGCCAAGAGACACCTTATAGCATTCATTAATGATAAGACAAGATACTCATGAGTGTACTTAGTCAAGACAAAGAAGGAGGCATTAGAGATATTTAAGCAATTCAAGAACATTGCAGAAGCACAAACTGGGTATAAATTGAAGGTACTTCAAACTGACAATGGAGAGGAATGCTGCTCAAGCAAGTTTGCATAATACTGCTCATCTACTGGCATACTTGTCCCACATACTCTACAGCACAATAGAGTAGCAGAACATGCAAATACTAATAGTAGAGATGGGACAATCTATGCTTCATGATACGGGAATGAACTACAGGTTATGGGCTAGATATGTTGCTGCCACAGTTTACATCCAGAATAGTTACACAATAACAGCACTACATGTTTTACACTCTTTGAAGCATATACAGGCAAATCCAGACCTCCATCACCTGTGGATATTTGGCAGCAATATTTTTTTCACATCCCAGACAAAAATGCTTAGAGTTGGAGCCAAATATTAGGAAAGGGATTTTTCTTGATTATTGTGAAGATACTAAAGGGTACAGAGTGATTGATGCAGGATTCAGAAGCTGATCAAGAGCAAGGACTTTGCACTTGAGAAGAATTCAAAACCAAAAGCCACTGAAATCATTGGCCAGCTGCCTGATCATGCAATATACACCAATGAAGAAGATACATAACTAATACAGCCAAATACGGTAGAAAACTCTACCAGTTCCAGATCAGCACAGATTATCACAGTTCAGAGAGCCACTAGAATAAGAAATGCTCCTGAATCCTGGCTGCAGACATCCAATGATCCTAACAAAGCTTATCTTGCCTTATGTGCCAAACCTCAGAATGTGGAGCAATACAATGTCCAGATGCTGCTATATGGCAACAAGCCATGCAGAAGGAGTACTCATCACTGAACAGGGCAAAAATGGGGGAATTGGTAGCCTTACCAAATGGGACAAGCCAATAGAATATAGTTGGGTCTACAGGATCAAGATAACCTCAAACAGTATTATTCATAAATACAAGGCTAGATTGGTGGCTAAAGGATATTCCCGGATACCAAGACTAGACTTTCAGAAAACATTTGCTGCAGTAGCAAATCTTAACTACATGAGTACAATTCTAGTCCTGGCAGCTGTAAACAGTCTAGTTCTACTCAAATGGATGTGAAAACAGTCTTTCTCAATGGGTAACTGATAGAAACTAAGGATATGGAGCAATTGGAAGGTTTTATCAAATCAAAAGGCCCCCACAAGTGGTGCAGAGTTAGGAAACTATTGTATTGGCTTAAGCAGGCACCTAAAGCATGGTATTACAAAATTGATACATATCTAGAGGAGATAGGGTACAGTTATGGCACTGCAGAGCACAAATTAGATGAGAGTAGCTGATGAAGGGTGAGACTATCCTATTTACTATTGCAGACAACCTAATAACAGATACAAGTGACCATGATACCCTTTAAAAGACAAACCCAGATCCCTTCAGCAAGATTGAAATGAAAAAACTTGGAAAACTGAGGTGTTTTCTTGGAATTCCAGTCAAATTTGACGTATGTATGCCAAAAATTATGCTGAATCAGTATTTGTAGATCAGGTACATTTTCAGATGCTTCAAATCAGAAAGTGCAAGCCTGAAGCTGCAACATGAAAATAGCCTGAAACTGAGAAAATCCTGCCAGTGTGAGGTAAAAAAGACTCAAATATAGCCTAAATGGTTGCCTATTAGTCAGTGGTAGTAACCTGACATGCTTGATGCTTTGTTACAAGTCTTAGTATCAGAGTTGTAGAGGAATAGGGAGTTTAGCAAGTATTGTATTCACTAAAACTTGAACTGATTTTTATTGAGGTTCCAGCAGCTCCTTATATACATTTTGCCAGATCCATTGCTGACTAATTGTATTTCCTATTGTAGGCTGTGGTTAATGACTCATTTGATTGCACCATCATCACCCAATAAAATCTTACTTAATATATCTATTTCTGTCTGATAAGAATCTGCTGATTCATTGCTGACTAATGCTACTGATTTCATAGATAATACTGATGTACTGATAACCTAAACATATACTAATTGATTTGACCAAAAACTGATCTAACTTAAACATTCAAGTGGCAGATCATAACACCTATGCACTAAGTGTTCCTGGATATTAACTTGTTTGTCCACCAGTTGGTAAGTTGCAAGTGGACATTCTCTGATGATCTTGAATGGTCCTGTCCATTGTGGCTCAAACTTCTTCCAAGTGTTATTACTTAGCAATACAAAGTTCCCAACTGTCAATGCTTCTGGTGCTATAGTCTTATCAAATCTCTGCTTCATCTTTTCTGCGCTTTGAGATACTTTGGTCTGTGCCTCTTGACATCTTTGTTCCAATTGCTGGTGTCTACTTGGCTGACTAAGTTCATCTTCAAAGGCATCTGTAAGCCTGGGTTGTGTGAGATCTCCTGGAATCCTTGGTTCACATCCATAAACTAAGTAAAATGGTGATTGCTGGGTGGTGTTGTGTACTCTGACTCTGCATGCAAAGAGTGCTTGGTCTATATACTCATCCCATCTACTGATAACTCCATTTGCATACTTGGTCAGCATTTTTCCAAATAATCCATTAAACCTCTCAGTGACTCCATTAGTTCTGGGGTGATATGCCAAGGCTTTCAGGTGTCTGATCTGCTGCATTTCCAGGTAAGCCTCTAATGTCTTTGCCATAAAGTTTGCTCCTCTATCAGATAAGACCTCCACAAGGCATCCAAACTTCATCAGGATCTCATGGTAAATGAAACTTGCAACTTCTTGCTCACTAGCTATTAGTACAGCTTTAGCAACTGGCCATTTAGTGGCATGGTCAATTGCTACTAGGATCCAACGGTTGCATTTCCTGGTAGTTGGCAGTCTGCCAATAAAGTCAATTACCCATCTCTCAAATGGTCTTACAGGCTCCAAAGAGAAGAGCTTGGCAATTCTTTGTGGCTGGCCTTGATTGATTTGGCAGTTTGGGTGTGTTTTCACTAGCTTCTCAATATCTTGTTTCATTCTGGGCCACCATGCTCTGGCTTTCACAAGGCTATAGGTTCCTTCAATCCCAAGATGTCCATATCCATTGTGTAGCTTATGTATTAAATCCAGGCTAGCAACATAAGGACAATAGGCAATAGGGCTTCCATCAACAATTTGGTAGAGTGTTTCATCCTGTACAACAAATTTGCTGGCTCCATCACGGATAATCTTCTTGATATCTTCATCCACCTCATTAGGAATGGCTTGGTTCTCCATGTACTTTGGTAATAGGCTAGGCCAATCTGACTCATGCACCAAGTGGAGTTGTGCAACTTGATCTAATCTTGATAAGGCATCAGCAACCGTGTTGTTTTTTCCAGCACAGTAGACAATCTCCAGGTCAAATTGCTGAATATATTCACACCATCTTGTCATTCTTCTAGAGAGTACCTTTGGAGTAAATATATACTTGAGGGAGGCATGATCAGTCTTCACAGTGCATTTGACTCCTTCAATATAGCATCTCCATGTCTTCAAACAGTGTATTATAGCAAGCATCTCCTTCTCATGCACTGGATAGTTTTGTTCTGCTGAGTTAACTTTCTTGGATTCAAAGGCAACAGGGTAGTCCTTTCCCTCATGTTCTTGGCTCTGCACTCCACCAATTGCATAATCTGAAGCATCTGTGCACAGAGTGAACTCTTTTCTGAAGTCTGGTATTCTTAGGCTTGGCAGCTTAGCAAGTTCATTCTTGAGCAATGTCCAACATGTTGAGGGTGGTTTCTTCATTCTTCAGGAGGGAGGTTTCTGGTTATTGCTGCTACCAATGTTGCAAGTCTTGGTATATGAGTTGTAGAGGAATAGGGAGTTTAGCTAGTATTGTGTTCACTAAAACTTGAACTGATTTTTATTGAGGTTCCAGCAGCTGCTTATATACATTTTGCCAGATCAATTGCTGACTAATTGTATCTCTTAATGTATGTTGTGGCTGATGACTCATTTGATTGAATCATCGTCACCCAATAAGATCTTGCTTAATATATCTATTTCTGTCTGATAAGGATCTGCTGATTCATTGCTGAATAATGCTACTGATTTCATAGATAATACTGATATACTGATAACCTAAGCATATAGTAATTGATTTGACTAAAAACTGATCTAACTTAAACATTCAAGCGGCAGATTATAACAGCTTTCTACATGTCCAGATACTGCAGTGGCAGCTGGGATAGTTGGTGGTTTCATTCAGAGTTTTTGATCTTAAGAAATCACAGCAGTTGGGCAGATTCTGAGATATCTGCAAGGTACCATTAATATGATTTAGAAACACTCTGGAGCAACTAAAAGGCATATATTTAATGGATATAGTTATTCAGATCAGGGTAGGGATTGAATTGACAGATACTCTACCACTGAATATGTAATCCTTTATCCTGGTGCAGCTATTACTTGGAATTGGAAGAAACAACCACTTTTGACCCTATCTACAGCTGTTGCTGAAAATATGACTGCTTGTCAAGCAACTAAGGAAGCTATGCAGCTACAAATATTATTCATAGACTTAGGTTTTGATTCAGATATATCAACATTTAGATTGTATTTACAAGGATAGTCAAAGTTGTATTTCATTAGCTGGGATTTCTACCAATCTTGTCAGTACTAATCACATAGATATACAACAGTGCTGTGTGAGGGAAGCGGTGAAAATAACTTAGCAGAGTTAGCTTACTGCCTAACTGAGAAAATAGTGTCAGATATACAGACAAAACTACTAGCTAAGTCACAGCTTGGAAACTCTGGGAGGAATTAGGAATAAGCAATCATTTAGTGTACAGGGAGTGTTGAAATATTTAACTATTTGGTATCCTTCAGCAGCTAAGAGTTTATTTAACAGTGCTGGACTAGCCTTGGTCAATGTTGGAGTAGTTTACAACTGTAACTTTGCCACTGTCTTCAGATCTATGGACTATTGTTATTCCTCCATAGTCAGGATCAAATTAGCATTTTACCAAACATTATGTACCAACCCTAAAGCTTTTACAGTACACTCCAGAGTGTTGCAAAGTTCTCCTTACTTACTGCTACATTTGTATTACTCCTACAGAGGTATTAATACTGAGCTTCCTTTTAAATAATCAATAATTCAACTATTATCACTATTTCTTGATAAGTTTCTTATATCCAAATCACTTCTTGAATTACCATAGATACGTGCTATTCTACGCAATATTATAATTGACTATCATCTTGGCTACTTGTGTATGTATGGTAAGTATTTTTCTTTCTGGTTGATGTGCGCAGTGCTATAGCTTGACCATGCTGAATTGCTCCAGAGGATGCTATAAAATTAGCCTGAAGTGCCACATGCTGACACACACTTTGACTTGCCAAAAGCTCCTATGAAGGAGGTGCTGACAATGGGTCTTTGTTGGTCAGTTCTCCAGAAGTAAGTTGCTGTACTTTAGGTATAAGGCAAGGCTGGCACAACACAACATTTGGTATGGCCCTTAGTTGAGTCCAATGTGATGCTTTAAGCATATTCAGCTTGGCTTGCTCCATTAAAATAGTGAAAAAACTGAGAAGTTAGGCAAGTTCTGATAGCTTACTGGACCATGTCCAATGACCCAATATGAGTTGGCCTGTTGCTTGGCATTCTGGTCAAGGATGTTAATGTAAATTGAACTGGCATGTCCCTGCACACTGGCATTGCAGGGTCTGGTAAGGGATCCAGCAAGATGTACTGGTGCAATCTGGATATTGGTTGCCTGCAGTTTCAATTCTTCTTGTCAAAGCTGATCTTCTGATTCCTCAAGGTATTACTTACCTTTGGTCTCATACTCAGGGACTGTTGCCCTCAGGTGCCCTGTATATATTGCTCTTGGAAGCAAGTTGGCTCTACTGATTTATCATGCATTTTATTAGTTTTGGAGACAAACCTTATTCAAATCTCCTTGGTTCCCAAATTGAGTGACTAATGGATACATCTAGCCTGCCCTGAGCAAATTGAACATCAAATTCTTTGGATACTGCTTACTCTCTAAATTCCCTCACTTGCAGCTCATTGCTGATTTTAATACTTGACTTATTTATATCATCTGACATATATCTGTTGGCATGCAAATGTGGAGCTCATGCCACCTCATTCTACACATATTCTTCCATCTTTGTTGACTCTCTGAGTTATCCAGGTGTACCAGTTTAATGAGTAGTACCCAAAAATCTGAATGAAGGCTCAATGTAACACTTGTGAAACACCAGAATTATTAGGCAACAACACCAATAGATCAACATTGACTTTTTGGACCATACCATGCCTTTAAGCTGGAGGACAGATTATGTATGGCTGCTGATAACAATGAGTTGAGACTTGCAATAGGGATTAAAGTGATAGATTTAGTAGCCTATATAGTGGCATATTTCAATATATCTGGCATTAAGTAAAATGTACATAAAACCAGTGTGATAATTGGACTTTCAAACATTTTGCAATATGCATCTTGAATTGCATTGACATACATTAGAACACATCAGTTGCAGATTCCCTCTTAGGCCATTGCTTAAAATTATTTTTTGAAACATAGTGAAGAGATGTACAGTAATATATACAGACTGAATTCTGATGCTTGGAAGTTCATGTGAACTCAGCAGATAGTGCCAAATCAGCATAGCTCATTCTGCTGCAATCATTTTCAATTCTGAAGTTGATTTACTTATCTAAAGGTGCTCTCTCATCAACTCCATCACTACCACTGGAATTCCATTTGACACATCAGAGGAGATTTAATTGAGGTGCTGTGGACCTTGCATTCCATTCTATTTGCAGATATCTCTATAGGCTTCTCAGCAATTGAAACTACTATTGCCCTTCATAGTTTCATCCTCCAATCTATTGCAAAAAAATCCTAGCAGCTTCCATTCCTAGCTGACAGCAATGCAGACCCATTACACAGAGGGCATGAATTACTTGAAACAAGCTTCAAAAACTAGACTTGGAGGCTCCCACAGACTTCCATAGTCCAGAGTGCTCAGCTACAGGTACCATATCATAAGTGCTTTGGATACCTTCTTAGTGAGGGCTAACAGTCCTTCTGAAGGGTGAAGAAACTTTTAATCTGGCAAATACAAAGCAAACAGTGTGAAGTTTCAAGCACTCTCAGGCATTGATCATGATGCCATCTGGCTTAGTTAACCATTTGAAGGAGGTAGGCATGACAAAGCACTCTGTGTTGTGAATCATTCAGAGGGAGAAATGAATGGCAGACTTAGCCACCACAGGGGAAGATTGTTAGAAATTAGGATGTATCAGAGTCCATAGAATGCCAAGCAATGGATTGCTTAGCATAAAATAGATGTTATACAATCAGATCTGTATTCATTTCAGGGTGGGAGTAGAGCATACATTTGGATACACAATAGAATAGACTTGTTGGATTAGACAGTGCCACATTGAGCCAAGAGCTCCAAATGATGCCATAGTGTGCCAGGGAGGCCAAGTGAGCCTATACCTGGCCTCAGAGTGTGAAACATAGCTCTGCATCTTTGTGCTAAGCCGCCCCTGTGTTTTGCCCATTGTGCTGGAGATAATCTATTTTTGGACCATTTTTTCAGGTCAATGTTGTGCAGGATGTGTAAGAGTACAAAAGAATTGCAGATATGCATCTGGTACTCAATAACCATGGCATTCTGAATCTAGCTCCTGTGGCTTGTAACATGTCAGAAAAATGCATGGCACTATGTTGGTCCACTGGTACTATCTGGCACTATAAGTGCATTGTATTGATCTTACTTTAGAGCTGATAATAAGATATTGTGCCAGATACTACCAGTGGACCAAGATAGTGCCCTGCATTTTTCTGACATGTTACAAGCCACAGGAGCTAGATTCCCAGTGCCATGGGTGTTGAGTACCTGATGCATGTCTTCAGCTCTTCTGTGCTCTTATACATCCTGCACAACATTGATCCACAAAAAACCATCAAAAAATGGATTTTCTCCTGCATGATAGGTGGAACACAGGGGCTGCTTTGCATGAAGATGCCAAGCTATGTTTCACACTCTGTGGCCAAGTATAGGTTTACTTGGCCTCTCTGGGACACTATGGCATCATTTGGCACTCATGGCTCAATGTGGCACTATCCAACAGAACAAGTCTGATGCAATTTTGGAACTCTTGACATTGATGAGACCTAATATGCACTTCATTGAGACACATACACTAAGCCATTGTAGGCTTTGATATCAGAGTTGTAAAGGAATATGGTGATTAACTAATATTGCATTTACTAAAGTATGAACTGATTTTATTGAGGCTCCAGCAGCTCCTTATATACACTTAGCCAGATTTGCTACTGACTATTTGAAATTCCTAATGTAGGTTGAGGCTGATAACCCATTGAGCTGCATCATCATCACCTAACTCCATCTTATTTATTAGACTTGTTCTGTTGGATAGTGCCACATAGTGCCAGCCTGTTGATAGTGCCGGATTGATCTGGCACCCTACGGCACTATCTGGCACTATAATTTCTACCATGATGCCAGTGGTATGATACAGTTACTGGTAATTTTACTCAATCTTACTTATGTTGCTCAGAATAGTGCTTTCCTTGCTTTATTTACTCTTCATAATGCTCCAGACACATTTCTCTCAGTGGATGTCTTCTTGTATGAACATACTGTGCATTAATAAGTATCTTAACTATTTTACCTATTCTGCTGTTTTCTCCTATATATGACTTTCCTCTGTATTTACCTGCCAATATGCTGAATCTCTTCAGATATCCAAATGTGTGCTCTACCCTTACTCTGAAATGATTAAATATCTCATTGTAGAGCTTCTGCTTCCTGCTAAGCACACCATTCCTTGGCTTCCTATAAGCCATAATACATCCTAATCTCTGACAATCCTCTCCTATATAGGCTAAGTCTGCCATACATTTCTCCCCTCTACTGAATTCAGGTTGAATCTCTACCCAGAGTGCTTTGTCATGCCTACTTCCAGCAAATGGCCCACTAAACCAGATGATGTTACCCTCAATATCAGACAGTGCTTGAAACTTCACACAGTGTGCCTTGTACTTGCCAGAATAAAAGTGCCTCTGCCCTCTAGAAGGTCTGTTAATCCTCACTGAGAAGGTATCCAAAATACTCCTTATATGGAACCTGTTGCTGAACACTCTGGGATATGGAAGTCTATTGGAGCTTCTGAACCTAGTATTCCAAGCTTGCTCTAAGTCATTCATACCCTCTGCAAGGTGGTTCTCCACTGCTGTCAGCTGGGAATGAAAGCTTCTAGGACTTTTGTTGCCATGGATGGTGGGATGAAACATTGTGGGGCAATAGTTCTTGTAATAGCGGAGAAGCTTAACAAGGGATCTCCTTGAGTAGATTGGGGTTGATGGTCCACAGTACTTGGTATAGATCTCCTCCAGTGTGTCAAAAGGAAATACAGTGGTAGTGATGGGATTGATGAGAAAAGACCATTCAGATGAGTAAGTCATATTAAAATTGATGGATGATCGTATAAAGGCGGTTTGAATCAATTTGGCAAGATCTGCGTTATTTTTCTGATTTTTAACACATTTTGGTTAAATCTCCATCAATTGCCATGTATCCCATCATTATGTTGCAAAAATCATCTGCAAACAATGCCTTGGTACTTTTATTGATGCTTTAATCATAGGTCTATAATCAAATAGGAAATCTGCAATTGATGTGGTCTGATCCATGTCAACGCGATCTGAGATGCATCATGCATAATATATGGAAAATTCAACAATCACTTTAGTTTTCATATATATTTCATATAAGACCAGGTGGATGCCAATATACTGCTGTATAAGTATCCAAATCCATTGCTATGGTCCCCATACCAAGCCTCAACTCATCTTTAGTACAACCCAGACAAAACCCATCCCCCAGCTCACAAGCACGGTCCGGACCGGAAAAGTCGATGTCGGATCCGTTTGAGTTCTTGCCAAATGATTTTAGTATGGCCCAAGTGTCTATGTTGAGCCTTCATACAGATATTTGGGCACTACTGATTAATCTAGCAGAACTAGATACCTCAGAGAGTCAACAAAGATGGAAGAATTTGAGTAGAAAGCTGTGGCATGAGTTCTACATCAAGATGCCAGCCAATGTATGTAAAAAGATATATAACAAGACAAGTATTGAAATCAAGAATGAGCTGAGAGTGAGGGGATTTGACAAAGAAGCCACACAGGAACAATTTCGCGCGCAATTTGCACAGTACGGGCCGGACGCGTCCTTTTGTGCCTCAACTTTGGGAACCAAAGAGATTTTGAATGAGTTTTTGCCTCAATTGACTAATGTACTACGTGATATATTAGTAGAGCTAAGTGGCTTCTAAGAGCAATATACACAGGACTCATCCAGGCAACAGCTCCAAAGTATCAGACAGAGGGTAAGTGAATACCTTGAGGAATCAGATGGTGAGCTTCAGGAGGAAGAATACAGACCGCAAGCAACATTGTCCAGATCGCGCCAGCACGCCTCGCTGGATTCCCTACCATCTCTTGCAACCACAGTGCGCCGGCACACGTCAGTCCAGAGTACGCCAACACCCTTTACCAGAATGCCCCGCGTCAAGTCAACACGCATTGAGTCAACGCGCGCGCTTCAGAGCAAAACTACGAGAACTCGCCAAACTGCTCATTTAGACACGAGTCCATTGGAGCGGACCGAGTCGCGTCAACATGCGGCATCACATCAAACTCAGCCAAGGGCCATCTCAACACGTCAAGGCACACCTGCGCGTGCCGTCTCGCCTGACCATCAGCGAGTTACTTCTGGTGAACTGACTGATGATGACCAACATGAAGTGCCTCAACCACCGGAGCCCTTGGCAAGTAAAAGAACGCGTCAGCACGTGGCACTACAGGCCGGTTCAGTTGGTTCAGTCGGAGCGATTCAGCGCGGCCAAGCTGCAGCATTGCACTCATCAACTAGGAGGCAAAATACTGACTACGAATACACAAGTAGCCAAGATGATAGTCAGCCAGAAAGTAGAATAGGTGTGCAAAGTGAGTCACTACCAAATGCTTCAGTAGTAATCCCTGTGAGAAAAAAACCCAGGAGAAGATGATGCAATTGCTTTGAATTGCTCACATTTGTAATGATCCCAACAACCCTTTTTTTTTGCGATCCAAATCAAGCCATTGCAAATCAGTGATCATCAAATTTTTGATATAAGTAATATCAAGGATGTCTCACATTTGAGACAGAACCCCTATAAATAAACACCCTGCATATATATACGTCATATGTACTACCAGTGCAGCTATTGGATCTGTTTTGCACCTACACGATTGCTTGCGTGCTAGCTATGACACCATGTCCAATCACTAGGATCAGGGATTTACTTGCTCAATTGGCAAAATGGGATATTTAATGGCAAATCAGGTAGCTTTTTCAGTAGTCATTGAGCCAATTGGGGGCTGCTGGCTTCAGGATACTTTTGGACCAATTAACCACTGAGATACCGTCCAATTGGAGTGAGGGTAACCAAAATGGTAAGTATCAGTGTAGTTTATAGTGTGATACACATTTATTTCCATTTACATTAAAGAAACATATCCAAATACCGGATTTTACCTGCCATTATAGCGGTATCAGATCGCGCACGTGATGCAAACATTACAAGTTGGCACGATCATCCGCGCCAACCTCATTGTGTCAGTTTGTGCCATAGTGTGCAAGATCGTCCCGCATAGTGCAAAATTGTCCAAGAACAATCCTGCCTTCTGGTAACTATAATATTGCGCCCAATCGTTCTTTGCGACCGCGGATCCTGCCACGCGCCCTGGCACAGTACGATGGAACAAGTCTAATATACCTATTTCTGTCTGGTAAGGATTTGCAAATTCATTGGCTGAATAATACTACTAACTTATATGGGCCACTGGTTAGTGGCAGGATATATCTCAAATGATAGGCTATGCGTGAATGCTTGGCAGAATAATTAATTTCAAAATGATCTCATGAAAGTTAATCAGGTGTGCCAACTAAAAATAAGTTCTGAGATGAGATAGAATAAGCTGCACCTAGAATGAGTCATATTTTAGTTGAGGAAAGCATTTAGGATAAGTTTTTCAACTTGGTAAGACTGCTGACTTTCAAATGTGGATTCAAAACATCACTTCCTCCCTGAAGAGGAGTTCTCTTATATCTTTGAGATTCCTCTGCAACTCCAATATTAGATTTGTTCCGTTGGATAGTGCCACATAGTGTCAGCCTGTTTATGGTGCTGGATCAATCTGGCACTATAATTTCTACCATGATGCCAGTGGTATGATACAGTTACTGGTAATTTTACTCAATCTTACTTATATTGCTCAGAATAGTGCTTTCCTTGCTTTATTTACTCTTCATAATGCTCCAGACCCATTTCTCTCAGTGGATGTCTTCTTGTATGAGCATACTGTGCATTAATAAGTATCTTAACTATTTTACCTATTCTGCTGTTTTCTCCTATATATGACTTTCCTCTGTATTTACCTGCCAATATGCTGAATCTCTTCAGATATCCAAATGTGTGCTCTACCCTCACTCTGAAATGATTAAATATCTCATTGTAGAGCTTCTGCTTCCTGCTAAGCACACCATTCCTTGGCTTCCTATAAGCTGTAATACATCCCAATCTCTGACAATCCTTTCCTATATAGGCTAAGTCTGCCATACATCTCTCCCCTCTACTGAATTCAGGATGATTCTCTACCCAGAGTTATTTGTTATTTCTACTTCCAGCAAATGGCCCACTAAACCAGAAGATGTTACCCTCCATTTCAGACAGTGCTTGAAAATTCACACAGTGTGCCTTGTACTTGCCAGAATAAAAGTGCCTCTGCCCTCTAGAAGGTCTGTTAATCCTCACTGAGAAGGTATCCAAAATACTCCTTATATGGAACCTGTTGCTGAACACTCTGGGATATGGAAGTCTATTGGAGCTTCTGAACCTAGTATTCCAAGCTTGCTCTAAGTCATTCATACCCTCTGCAAGGTGGTTCTCCATTGCTGTCAGCTGGGAATGAAAGCTTCTAGGACTTTTGTTGCCATGGATGGTGGGATGAAACCTTGTAGGGCAATAGTTCTTGTAGTAGCAGAGAAGCTTAACAAGGGATCTCCTTGAGTAGATTGGGGTTGATGGTCCACAGTACTTGGAATAGATCTCCCCTAGTGTGTCAAAAGGAAATCCAGTGGTAGTGATGGGATTGATGAGAAAAGACCATTCAGATGAGTAAGTCATATCAAAATTGGTGGATGATTGTATGGAGGTGGCTTGAATTGATTTGGCGCAATCTGTGTTATTTATCTGAGTTTTAGTACATTATGGTTAAATCTCCATCAATTCCCATGTATCCCATCATTATGTTGCAAAAATCATCCACAAACAATGCCTTGGTACTTTTATTCATGCTTTAATCATAGGTCTATAATCAAAAAGGAAATCTGCGATTGATGTGATCTGATCCATGTCAATGCAATCCAAGATGCATCATGCATAATATATGGAAAATTCAACAATCACATTAGTTTTCATATATATTTCATATAAGACCAGGTTGACGCCAATATACTGCTGTATAAGTATCCAAATCCATTGCTATGGTCCCCATACCAAGCCTGAACTCATCTTTAGTACAACCCAGACAAACCCATCCCCCAGCTCACAAGCACGGTCCGGACCGGAAAAGTCAATGTTGGATCCATTTGAGTTCTTGCCAAATGATTTTAGTATGGACCAAGTGTCCATGATGAGCCTTCAGACAGATATTTGGGCACTACTGATTAATCTAGCAGAACTAGATACCTCAGAGAGTTGACAAAGATGGAAGAATTTGAGTAGAAAGCTGTGGCATGAGTTCTACATCAAGATGCCAGCCAATGTATGTAAGAAGATATATAACAAGACAAGTATTGAAATCAAGAATGAGCTGAGAGTGAGGGGATTTGACAAAGAAGCCACGCAGGAACAATTTCACGCACAATTTGCACAGTATGGGCTGGATGCGTCTGTTTGTGCCTCAACTTTGGGAACCAAGCAAATTTTGAATGAGTTTTGCCTTAAATGACTAATGTACTACATGATATATTAGTAGAGCTAAGTGGCTTCTGAGAGAAATATACACAGGATTCATCCAGGCAACAGCTCCAAAGTATCAGACAGAGGGTAAGTGAATACCTTGAGGAATCAGATGGTGAACTTCAGGAGGAAGGATACAGACCATGAGCAACATTGTCCAGATTGCGCCAGCACGCCTTGCTGGATTCCCTACCATCTCTTGCAATCACAGCGCGCCAGCGCATGTCAGTCCAGACCACACCAACACCCTTTTCCAGAACGCCCCACATTAGACTTGCTCCGTTGGATAGTGCCACATTGAGCCATGAGTGCCAAATGATGCCATAGTGTGCCAGAGTGACCAAGTGAGCCTATACTTGGCCACAGAGTGTGAAACATAGATCTGCATTTTCATGCAAAGAATCCCCTGTGTTTCACCAATGATGCAGAAGAAAATCCATTTTTTGATGTTTTTTTGTGGATTAATATTGTGCAGGATGTGCAAGAGCACTAAAGGATTAAAGATATACATCTGGTACTCAATACCCATTGCACTTTGAATCTTGCTCTTGTGGCTTGTAACATGTCACAAAAATGCATGGCACTATCTTGGTCCACTGGTACTATCTGGCACTATAAGTGCTTTGTATTGATCTTACTTTAGGGCTAATATTTAAATATAGTGCCAGATAGTGCCAGTGGACCAAGATGGTGCCATGCATTTTTGTGACATGGTACAAGCCACACAAGCTAGATTCATAGTGCCATGGGTATTCAGTACCAGATGCATATCTTCAAACCTTTAGTGCTCTTGCACATCCTGTAAAACATTGTCCTAAAAAAAAAGGTCTAAAAATGGATTTTCTCCATCACAATGAGTGAGACATAGGGGCTGCTTTGCATGAAGATGCAGATCTATGTTTCACACTCTGTGGCCAAGTGTAGGCTCACTTGGCCTCCCTGGCACACTATGGCATCATTTGGCACTCATGGCTCAATGTGGCACTATCCAACGGAACAAGTCTATTGAGTCAATACATGTGCTTCAGAGCAAAACTAGGAGAACTCGCCAAACTGCTCATTTAGACACAAGTCCATTGGAGCGGACCAAGTTGTGTCAACATGCAGCATCACATCAAACTCAGCCAAGGGCCATCTCAACACATCAAGGCGCACCTGCGCATGCCGTTTTGCCTGACCATCAGCAAGTTACTTCTGGTGAACTGACTAATGATGACCAACATGAAGTGCCTCAACCACCGGAGCCCTTGGCAAGTAAAAAAACGCGTCAGCGTGTGGCACTACAGGCTGGTTCAGTTGGTTCAGTTGGAGCAATTCAGCGCGGCCAAGCTGCAGCACCGCACTCATCAACTAGGAGGCAAAATACTGACTACAAATACACAAGTAGCCAAGATGATAGTCAGCCAGGAAGCAGTATAGGTGTGCAAAGTGAGTCACTACCAAATGCTTCAGTAGTAATCCCTGTTAGAAAAAAACCCAGGAGAAGATGATGCAATTGCTTTGAGTTGCTCAAATTTGTAATGATCCTAACAACCCATTTTTTTGCAATCCAAATCAAGCCATTGCAAATCAGTGATCATCAAATTTTTGATATAAGTAATATCAAGGTTGTCCCACATTTGAGACAGAACCCCTATAAATAAACACCCTGCATATATATACGTCATCTGTACTACCAGTGCAGCTATTGGATCTGTTTTGCACCTACACAATCGCTTGCGTGCTAGCTATGACCCCTTGTCCAATCAGTAGGATCAGGGATTTACTTGCTCCATGGGCAAAATGGGATATTTGATGGCAAATCAGGTAGCTTTTTTAGTAGTCATTGAGCCAATTGGGGACTGCCAGCTTCAGGATACTTTTGGACCAATTAGCCACTGAGATACTGTCCAATTGATGTGAGGGTAACCAAAATGGTAAGTATCAGTGTAGTTTATGGTATGATACACATTTATTTCCATTTACATAAAAGAAACATATCCAAATACCGGATTTTACCTGCCATAATAGCGGTATCCAATTGCGCACATGATGCAAACATTACAAGTGGGTGCAATCATCTGTGCCAACCTCATTGTGTCAGATTGTGCCATAGTGTGCAAGATTGTCCCGCATAGTGTAAAATTGTCCAAGAACAATCCTGCCTTCTGGTAGCTAGAATATTGCGCCCAATTGTTCTTGACAAATGCGGATTGCGCCATGCGCTGTGGTGGTGTATAAGTCCAGAGGGCAAAATACTGCCAACACTTCTCAAGTGTGAATGTGTGTGGGGTGTTCACTGGGTGCAATAACCTCTGGCAAAAGCTTGCTAGGAATACTGGGTCTTTTGTCTAATCTAATGTGATGGGGGATAAAGCCTCAAGCTTGTCAAGGGAAAACTATTGAACTACAATCCCCAACTTAGTTGGCGTCTTAACAAAAGTTTATAATGGCTTCAACGTCCTTTGAGATGACAATGTACTAAAGCTTCCAAAGTCAAAACAACTGTAAACTCCACCAACAGGGACTTGATAAGAATGCAGCTTTGACCAATAGTTACAAAGACTGAAAAGTTTCTCTGCCTGTACAAGAACAAACTTGGGAAAATAATCAAATATAATAAAATATACCTACTCTGAGTATTCCTCACAAGTAGTGCCTCCAAGGTCAGTTGGCTGTCAGCACGGTTTCCTGGGAGTGTTGTCAGGTCTGCGTCAGAAAATGGTGGTAATAGGTAGCAGTGATCTCACTAATCAATAAGTCGGAATATTGGAAGAGGGATGATTTATTTTAAGGGATAGCCTCCTTTATATACTTTTTTGCTGCTCAATTTCTTGCTAGAAAATACTTTCCGGAAGTTTCCAGAAGGTAGTAGACAGCCAATCATGTCATTGTGTACTAAAAATAGCGCAAATTCTTGGCGGATTGTTCCATGAGACATAGTAGCACCTGGCCAATCAGGTAGTGGCAATATGAAACCCCTGTGTCATGTGGTTGCCTCTTATGGTAGTGGGATAGGAGGGTTATGAAACCAAGACGGTCACATGACATGGGCACTGTTGGGGTACTTGCCTTATATGGTAACTATCTTATCTTGGCATCTTGGCAAGGAATAGGAATAGCTTGTGCAATGGGTTAATAGTGACAAATAGTTTGTCAGGTTGCATAGTAATAATCACATAGACAGAATAGAGAATATTGCAATTTGGGATGATACTAATATAGGGGGGGTAATCCTTTTTTAGGGAAGTGAATGTATGAGAATGAGCACATCTGCCTGTGGGTGTCACTGTGACCCCACTACAGTGCCCTGGCACGGCATGAAGGAACAAGTCTATTAGCTAAGAATGGCAACTTCTTCAAAGTTGAAGTATAGCTTCCAGGGGTTGTGTTTGCTTCACAACCTTTTCACATCACCATGTAGAGATATTTTGGTTCTTCCCCAATATGGTACACAATAGACTCTAACTTACTAGATTCCAAACCCTATGAAAAATAATATGGTCCTGCAGGTGGATCCAATCCGGATCATCCGTCAAGATCCCATTTAGAGACTGTCATAATAACAGCAGCTTGGAATCAGCAACCCTCCTGACAATCTTGTAGCAAGATCATGACGGTGTTTTGCAAATTTTACAGTCAAATCAAGGGATAAAATGTGACAATTTTTGATTGGTGCTGTGACAATATTTGCATGGCATTGTTGCGGTGTGGTGTTGTATAAGTCCAAAGGGCAAAATACGGCCAACACTTCTCAAGTGTGAATGTGTGTGGGGTGTTCACTGGGTGGGATAACCTCTGGCAAAAGCTTGCTAGGAATACTGGATCTTTTGTCTAATCTAGTGTGAAGGGGGATAAAGCCTCAAGCTTGTCAAGGGAAAACTATTGAACTACAATCCCCAACTTAGTTGGCGTCTTAACAAAAGTTTATAATGGCTTTGACGTCCTTTGAGATGACAATGTACTAAAGCTTCCAAAGTCAAAACAACTGTAAACTCCACCAACAGGGACTTGATAAGAATGCAGCTTTGACCAATAGTTACAAAGACTGAAAAGTTTCTCTGCCTGTACAAGAACAAACTTGGGAAAATAATCAAATATAATAAAATATACCTACTCTGAGTATTCCTCACAAGTAGTGCCTCCAAGGTCAGTTGGCTGTCAGCGCGGTTTCCTGGGAGTATTGTCAGGTCTGAGTCAGAAAATAGTGGTAATAGGTAGCGGTGATCTCACTAATCAATAAGTCTGAATATTGGAAGAGGGATGATTTATTTTAAGGGATAGCCTCCCTTATATACTTTTTTGCTGCTCAGATTCTTGCTAGAAAATACTTTCCAGAAGTTTCCAGAAGGTGGTAGACAACCAATCATGTCTTTGTGTACTAAAAATAGCGCAAATTCTTGGCGGATTGTTCCATGAGACATAGTAGCACCTAGCCAATCAGGTAGTGGTAATATGAAACCTCTGTGTCATGTGGTTGCCTCTTATGGTAGTAAGATGGGAAGGTTATGAAACCAAGACGGTCACATGACATGGGCACTGTTGGGGTACTTGCCTTATATGGTAACTATCTTATCTTTGCATCTCGGCAAGGAATAAGAATAGCTTGTGCAATGGGTTAATAGTGACAAATAGTTTGTCAGGTTGTATAGTAATAATCACATAGACAAAAATAGGAAATATTGCAAATTTGGGATGATAATAATATAGGGGGGGTAATCCTTTTTAGGGAAGTGAACGCATGAGAATGAGCACATCTGCCTGGGGGTGTCACTGTGACCCCACTACAGCGGTCTTTCAGCGCTCTATTACTCTTTTAAGTGGATCCAGTTGGACAGGACTTCCAATTGCATTATATAGCAAGAAACTTGACGGTATTTTGACAGCCTCACAGCAAGACTCTGATGGCTTTTTCTTGGCAGTATGACGGCCTGCAGCTGGTTGTGTATAATGCTACTGTACCAATTTACCAAATGGTATTTCCTTTTTCTACCTCCCCTTGTGCAATTCATATATTCCACTGAAGAATCATCTTTCTTTATTTGCTTACCCACTACTACCTTAGGTACTCCACATATAGTTTAAATCAAAAAAAACTATGACCTCCGGCTTACTAACCTCTACAAATGCGCACACCTGCCACAATTGACATACTTCTATCACCTCAACTTTGCCGCTTTTTAGTGTGATACTTGCAAAGTTGCCATATACTTTGTACTGCTGGTAGCATATGCATCTTGCAAACGTATGCTTGGTTGTTGCCACTTCTGCCATGAATACCTCCGGAATATTGGCAAAGAACTTCTTGGTATTTAGCCAATATATTCCTTCTCCCTGCTGGATTCTAGTCCCCCTTTTAGGTGCGCTCTGGCTTTTGTTTGTGTGAATTCTGTATTGAATAGTGTAGAAGTTGGCTTGTAACCATGAGAAATCCAGCATATCTTGGTGAAGTTTTACTGATAAAAATTAGTTGCTTGTTGCACCCAACCCAACTTTGCATTACTTAACTGATTACCCACGCATTGGGGCTGCTTAGTCTATTAATGCCATAGGCATAGGTGTCTCCATGTGCTCATTTGTCCTCAGCATTTTCCAACTCTTTCTGGCTGTCCTCCATTTGCAAACTCATCACATCAATGACGGACTTGAAGGTAATATTCTTAATGAGATTGGGATATGGTAGTACCTGCAACTTGACTTGTCTTCATATCTCCCCACACATCTGCTCCATAGGAAACTCCCAAAAGGTGAAGCAAGGCCCAATATTCTCCACACACCATGCAAGATGGAGTAGAGAATGGATACAGTAGCGACAGAAATCTACAAGTTCAGCTTTATGTTTGTAGTATAGCCACTCAATCCTGTTACAAGCTACTCACATAACAGCTGTAGATGCGTTAAGTTGGCATTGGTGATCCGTTTCTGGATAAATATTCCAATATTGTCCACATATGACTCCCAATACTTCCAATATACTCTTGGTAGGAATGGCTTCACAACACCACTTGAATAAATACATATCCAGTTCATCCAGTCTTTGCATTTGTATTGTTGCATATGCATATGAATATTAATTGGAGCCCATGAGAAGTACTTAGGGTAGCAGATACTCTGTAATATCTTGCCAATTTTTTCAAATTTCTCCGGTATCTTGAAGGGCTCATTTTGCTTGAAATGCCCCATGTACTACTTGGTCATCAGTATAGGCATATTGTTGAACATCAAATGCATTGCTCCCAGTGAAAAGCTTTTTTTCCAACAGATACCCTCTATCTTAAGTATCTCCGGTTTCCAATTGATTCCATATTCTGGCCAATGGCTTATAGCTTGCCAACTTTGCTGCATTTGCATGCTTACTTCTGTACGTTCTCTCTGTGGAAAGAGAATGTTGTTAGTGCTGGTGTTTGGGTAATAATAATGTGTGTGAGTTATGGAGTAGATCCCCTGGATCTCACACATTCAACAGCAATACCATCCATTGTGCCCAGAAAAACCTGCTATCTTGCTGATGCCTGGGGTATCTCCAATTCAGATAATAATATGTGCTTTTACATGATGGCCATTTATTGTTATCCTGCTGGAAAGCATACAAAGTTTATCCAGCAATGGATACAGGTAGCTATCCAGGTTGGATGGTGATTTTGGCCCAGATACCAGTGAGACTACTATCAGATTATTGCTCTGATACCATAAGATGGGCAGCAGATTCAGATTGATGTGAATTAGTGGCCATCAGGATTTGCTGGTAGAGTTCTTGTTTAATGAGAATCCATCAAGAGCTAAAGCAAAGGCATGGTCATACATACCTTCAAAGTAGCCCTTGCTTCTTAGCTGCTTTTAGTGTTTGCAGTCAAATATATTGGACAGTCACTGGATCATATGTTGGCAGCCACATGACGGTTGTCAACTTGTACCATGTACACGGTAAGTTGCATTCCAGTATGATATTGGCAAGAAGTTGTAATATCCTCAAAGCCCCCATTACTGATATTAGTGGAAACACACCACTTCTCTAGCCAAAACATTACATCATTCACCAGTCAATGGATTTCTGCACTCCCTTGGCTCCATAAAGTATCCTTGGCATTTGTTTCAACGGGTGTTGTCTTATTGCATAAAGGGATTTGACCAGGCTCATACATGGTACTGTTGTTAGGGGAGATAGGCTCAAAATCCATCAGTGAACCTTCTGTGTCAGAGCTATCACTCTGCATGCCATATTCAGAAGGCTGAGGTGAGCCTAAAGGCGTCACAAACTCACCTGACTCAGTTTATGCAAGGTGACAAAGATGGCCAGGTGCCAATATAGAAGTATCAACTGGCTGGCAAGATAATGTTGGTACAGTAGTGACCAATGAATGGTCAAATATGACTTGTGTGGCAAAACACTGGCCGTGATCCTTGTAATACTTCCTATGCTGTCTGCATGCTTCATGGCTGATAGGCTTGCCACAATAGCCACATGGTCTTTTTTCTCTTCTCTTACAGCATTGAGTCAAAGTAGTCTTGTCGATGGGCAAACAGTTTGACCTTCAACAACGTAATGCTATTATATCACTTTTTGCTCAATACTCATGTGAACTTAAGACAGTCTTCTATCTGAGACATTGCACCTACATGAATGTAAGATTCAATGATGACCCGCAATAGTAAGCATGATAAATAAAGTTGTGGCACCACATACACATGTATATGTAACACTACTTCCCCTTTGGTTTGACTCACTTCCATATATATGCTGCCAAAAAATAAAGCAAAGTTTTCTGGTTCCCAACCAAACCCCACTGCTGATGGCAACAGAAGAACTGTTGGACCACAGCTTGCTTTGACATTCAGTGTAACAAGCAGGGCTACATCCAAAAAAGGCCCTGTGGACAGTGTGCCCATTGAAGTTAATAATCCGGACTCCTCAGGCTCTCAGTCAAGTAGGCAACTGAGAACCTCTGCAGAGCCACAAGCTGATCATTATGTTCAGGCAGATGAGAATGTAGCAAACGCAGTACCCTCTGTTGAAGATCAGCAAGTGGCCATGACAACATTACCACCACCCATATTGGCAAGTACATTGTCAGCTTATACTAAAGCATTAATGAAGCAAATAGGTACAGTAGCTGATAGGATAGATGCAATGGCCCAGAGAAATCAGAAAGTAGTCCAGAAACAGGATGAGCAGATAATATGTGTAGAGCAATCAATATCCAAGGTAGAGAAAGCAGTATCTTTATGCAAAGAAGGAACTCAAGTAGCTCAATGTAACATCCAAGGATTGAGCCATTTCCCAATGTAACAGCAGAGGAACACTGTACAGTCTTTGAGGCACAACAACAGTGCCCAAAGATAAAGCCCACAGAAATATCTATCACAGAGTGGGAGGGAGACCATGTGGTGCTTGTACCCAAGCCTAAAAATCAAAAGACATTGAACATCTGTGAAGCTGTTGAGTGCAATAATGAAGAGTGGGGTAATATTTAAGAGGCTGTCTGAAGTCTGGCTCACCATCACTTTGAGGCCGGCATACCATGGGACCATCAGGAACTCAAGGCCAAGCAGAATGCACTTGACTTGTTCCATGAGCATTATCCTGGATTCAAATGGGCAAACAGATTTTGGGCCAGCATTGGTATACTAAGAAAGTATCTTAAGAATAGCAGAAACTATTGAAGGCAGAAGAACAAGGGTGCCATGGCTAAAAACTGGCAGCTTCCTCAAAAGCCTGTTACAAGCAGGGCCAAAAGCTCCAGATAAGCGTCAAAGAGACATCAGGCAGCTGAAAGAGTGTCAATTAAGGACAAGCCAGCAGACATGGATGCACCAGCACAACATTTATCAAGGAAAAAGCGTAGTGCCATTCAAGAAGCACCCAGTCAAAGTAGCAGTGAAAGACCTGGGATTGATAAAGGAAAAGGCAAAGGGAAAAATGTCTACCCAAGCCTGAGACAGGGAGGCATGCAAAAAAAACTGCAGTTCTTGCCACTTAACGCTGCAAGCCAGGAACAGACTGAATCCCATCATAGCCAAGAAGAATTACTAACAAGAAAACAGCTGTTTTCACATGAGTTGGAAGCGCAGCCAGTTGAGCTACACTCCAGCAATGTAGATGAGTTTGCGGAAAAAGGCAATTTGTCTACCACAGCCTCCACAGACTCCATTGTTGACAGAGTGGAGATCCCACTGACAGACAAGGCTACAACATCAAGAGCGCAAAAGACTATCACAATGCCTTCAGTGGAGTTTGGAACATTAATAGGCACACCAAGAGGTTGCAGCACTTCTTCAAGAGCAGTGCTCAAGAAAACGCACTGGAATATTTCAAGGATTTATTGCAAAGACTGGCAGATGAGGAGCTAGACCTTGCAGTGCTGGCTGAAGACCATGACATGTGGGAACCAGTAATGAAAAGTGGCATAAAGCCATTGGGTTCCCACCAAAGTTGTGGAACCAGAGTGTCACAGCAGAAATACTTATTGAGTGGTGAATTTTAATGGAGTTACTTGTTGAGTGTGGGGCTGGGCTTAATGTTAGTGTATGGTATAGAGACTTGTATAGGTCAATACAATTGGCAATTGAGGTGCAACTGAAGTTTCAACGGAAATAAATCAGTTTGTACGCATGAAAAGTAAGAGAAACGGTTGAGTCAGGAAGTAAGGAGTATGAGGAAGAGGCAATAGCCAATCACTTGACACAAACATAGGAGGCAATAGAGTGTCTGGGATCAGAAAGTGAGCAAATTGGCAGGGAACCAATCAAAAGCCGCTTACACATTGTTATGATCAAAAATTCTGACAAAGTTTTTTGTGATATCTGGGGTGCAATTATTTTTCAACAATCTCTGGACAGTGTCCTGATGAGTTCAGTACCTCTCAGTCATGGGACATTAACTTTGTGATGGCCTTTTGACAGGATCATCTCAATAATTTCTCATAGTGAAAGTTACTGGATCTTGCAGTATGGGTATGAATAAAAAGGTGGGAGGTTTTGGGCTACAGTAATCCATTATTGTCTTGAGGTACATAATAGACTTGTTCTGTTGGATAGTGCCACATTGAGCCATGAGTGCCAAATGATGCCATAGTGTGCCAGGGAGGCTAAGTGAGCCTATACTTGGCCACAGAGTGTGAAACATAGATCTGCATCTTCATGCAAAGCAGCCCCTGTGTTTCACCAAATGTGTTGGAGAAAATCCATTTTTTGACCTTTTTTTTTAGGTCAATGTTGTGCAGGATGTGTAAGAGCACAAAAGGATTGAAAATATGCATTTGGTACTCAATACCCAAGGCACTCTGAATCTAGCTACTGTGGCTTTTAACATGTCACAACTATGCATGGCACTATCTTGGTCCACTGGTACTATCTGGCACTATAAGTGCTTTGTATAGATCTTACTTTAGGGCTAATATTTAAATATAGTGCCAGATAGTACCAGTGGACCAAGATAGTGCCATGCATTGTTGTGACATGTTAAAAGCCACAGGAGCTAGATTCAGAGTGCCATGGGTATTGGGTACCTGATGCATGTCTTCAGTTCTTCTGTTCTCTTACACATCCTGCATAACATTGATCCACAAAAAAACGTCAAAAATAGATTTTCCCCTGCATCATAGGTGAAACACAGGGGCTGCTTTGCATGAAGATGCAGATCTATGTTTCACACTCTGTGGCCAAGTATAGGTTCACTTGGCCTCTCTGGCACACTATGGCATTGTTTGGCACTCATGGCTCAATGTGGCACTATCCAACTGAACAAGTCTAATATCCTAGAGTATGCATCTAATTACCCCTATATAAGCTAATTGGGCTGTTCCTGTCAAATGTCCCTTACAAGATTCAAATTTAATGATCAAGAGATATTGATGCTGTAAGGACATTTTGCCTGACCATAACCTTAGATCACATAATAAATCTGGTTTGAGTCACTTTTCAAGAAGGTACATAAGAGGCTTTTAATTGGTTCTTTGTGAGACTCCTCACTAGACTTGTTCCATTGTACCATTGATCATAGTGCCAGAGAGTGCTGTATATTTTATTGTTAATTTGAAATTTTAGGGTCATATGCATGTCAATTTTGATCCCAAATTGGCACTGTATGGCACCATCTGGCACTCTGTGGCATGATCAGGCACCATCTTGCATGCTAAGGCACTATTTGGCACTATGATCAGCCGGAATGATGGAACAAGTCTACTTCCTTATCTTAAAACTGTAGAAATTCAAGAAGTGTTGATAAATGATAACAGACTTGTTCCATTGGATAGTGTCACATTGAGCCATGAGTGCCAAATGATGCCATAGTGTGCCAGAGAGGCCAAGTGAGCCCATACTTGGCCACAGAGTGTGAAACATAGCTCTGCATCTTCATGCAAAGCAGCCCCTGTGTTTCACCCATTGCGCAAGAGAAAATCCATTTTTTGACCTTTTTTTGTGGATCAATGTAGCTCAGGATGTGTAAGAGCACAGGAGAACTGAAGATATGCATCTGGTACTCAATACCCATGGCACTCTGAATTTAGCTCCTGTAGCTTCTATCATGTCACAAAAATGAATGGCACTATCTTGGTCCACTGGTACTATCTGGCACTATATTTAAATATTAGCCCTAACATAACATCTATACAAAGCACTTATAGTGCCAGATAGTACCAGTGGACCAAGATAGTGCCATTCCTTTTTGTGACATGATACAAGCTACAGGAGCTATATTCAGAGTGCCATGGGTATTGAGTACCAGATGCATATCTTCAATCTGCTTGTGCTCTAACACATCCTGCACAACATTGATCCAAAAAAAAAGGTCAAAAAATGGATTTTCTCCAACACAATGGGTGAAACACAGGGGCTGCTTTACATGAAGATGCAGAGCTATGTTTCACACTCTGTGGCCAGGTAGTGGCTCACTTGGCCTCTCTGGCGCACTATGGCATCATTTGGCACCCATGGCTCAATGTGGCACTATCCAATGGAACAAGTCTAATAGCTCAACTGTCATTGATTAATACAGAGGCTCAGTATTTATACCTTTGTAGAAGTAATACAGCTGTAACACCAAGTAAGGAGAGTTTCTCAACATTCAGCAGCAGTGTGTAATGGATTCAGGGTTAGTACATAATAGACTTGTTCTGTTGGATAGTGCCACATAGTGCCAGCCTGTTTATAATGCCGGATCAATCTGGCACACTACGGCATCATCTGGCACTATAATTTCTACCATGATGCCAGTGGTATGATACAGTTACTGGTAATTTTACTCAATCTTACTTATGTTGCTCAGAATAGTGCTTTCCTTGCTTTATTTACTCTTCATAATGCTCCAGACACATTTCTCTTAGTGGATGTCTTCTTGTATGAACATACTGTGCATTAATAAGTATCTTAACTATTTTACCTATTCTGCTGTTTTCTCCTATATATGACTTTTCTCTGTATTTACCTGCCAATATGCTGAATCTCTTCAGATATCCAAATGTGTGCTCTACCCTTACTCTGAAATGATTAAAAATCTCATTGTAGAGCTTCTGCTTCCTGCTAAGCACACCATTCCTTGGCTTCCTATAAGCTGTAATACATCATAATCTCTGACAATCCTCTCCTATATAGGCTAAGTCTGCCATACATTTCTCCCCTCTACTGAATTCAGGATGATTCTCTACCCAGAGTGCTTTGTCATGCCTACTTCCAGCAAATGGCCCACTAAACCAGATGATGTTACCCTCAATGTCAGACAGTGCTTGAAACTTCACACAGTGTGCCTTGTACTTGCCAGAATAAAAGTGCCACTGCCCTCTAGAAGGTCTGTTAATCCTCACTGGGAAGGTATCCAAAATACCCCTTATATGGAACCTGTTGCTGAACACTCTGGGATATGGAAGTCTATTGGAGCTTCTGAACCTAGTATTGCAAGCTTGCTCTAAGTCATTCATACCCTCTGCAAGGTGGTTCTCCATTGCTGTCAGCTGGGAATGAAAGCTTCTAGGACTTTTGTTGCCATGGATGGTGGGATGAAACCTTGTGGGGCAATAGTTCTTGTAATAGCAGAGAAGCTTAACAAGGGATCTCCTTGAGTAGATTGGGGTTGATGGTCCACAGTACTTGGTATAGATCTCCTCCAGTGTGTCAAAAGGAAATCCAGTGGTAGTGATGGGATTGATGAGAAAAGACCATTCAGATGAGTAAGTCATATTAAGATTGATGGATGATTGTATGAAGGCGGTTTGAATTGATTTGGCGTGATCTGAGTTATTTATCTGATTTTTAACACATTTTGGTTAAATCTCAATCAATTGCCATGTATCCCATCATTATGTTGCAAAAATCATCCGCAAACAATGCCTTGGTACTTTTATTGATGCTTTAATCATAGGTCTATAATCAAATAGGAAATCTGCGATTGATGTGACCTGATCCGTATCAATGCGATCCAAGATGCATCATGCATAATATATGGAAAATTCAACAATCACTTTAGTTTTCATATATATTTCATATAAGACCAGGTTGATGCCAATATACTGCTGTATAAGTATCCAAATCCGTTGCTATGGTCCCCATACCAAGCCTCAACTCATCTTTAGTACAACCCAGACAAAACCCATCCCCCAGCTCACAAGCGCGGTCCGGACCGGAAAAGTTGATGTCAGATCTGTTTGAGTTCTTGCCAAATGATTTTAGTATGGCCCAAGTGTCTATGATGAGCCTTCATACAGATATTTGGGCACTACTGATTAATCTAGCAGAACTAGATACCTCAGAGAGTTGACAAAGATGGAAGAATTTGAGTAGAAAGCTGTGGCATGAGTTCTACATCAAGATGCCAGCCGATGTATGTAAAAAGATATATAACAAGACAAGTATTGAAATCAAGAATGAGCTGAGAGTGAGGGAATTTGACAAAGAAGCCACGCGGGAACAATTTTGCGCGCAATTTGCACAGTACGGGCCAGACGCGTCCGTTTGTGCCTCAACTTTGGGAACCAAAGAGATTTTGAATGAGTTTTTGCCTCAAATGACTAATGTACTACGTGATATATTAGTAGAGCTAAGTGGCTTCCAAGAGCAATATACACAGGACTCATCCAGGCAACAGCTCCAAAGTATCAGACAGAGGGTAAGTGAATACCTTGAGGAATCAGATGGTGAGCTTCAGGAGGAAGAATACAGACCGCGAGCAACATTGTCCAGATTGCGCCAGCACGCCTCGCTGGATTCCCTACCATCTCTTGCAACCACAGCGCGCCGGCACATGTCAGTCCAGAGTACGCCAACACCCTTTACCAGAACGCCCCGCGTTGAGTCAACGCGCGTCGGGTCAAAGCGCGTGCTTCAGAGCAAAACTACAAGAACTTGCCAAACTGCTCATTTAGACACGAGTCCATTGGAGCGGACCGAGTTGCGTCAACATGCGGCATCACATCAAACTCAGCCAAGGGCCATCTCAACGTGTCAAGGCGCGCCTGTGCGTGCCGTCTTGCCTGACCATCAGCGAGTTACTTCTGGTGAACTGACTGATGATGACCAACATGAAGTGCCTCAACCACCGGAGCCCTTGGCAAGTAAAAGAATGCGTCAGCGCGTGGGACTACAGGCCGGTTCAGTTGGTTCAGTCGGAGCAATTCAGCACGGCCAAGCTGCAGCATCGCACTCATCAACTAGGAGGCAAAATACTGACTACAAATACACAAGTAGCCAAGATGATAGTCAGCCAGGAAGTAGTATAGGTGTGCAAAGTGAGTCACTACCAAATGCTTCAGTAGTAATCCCTGTGAGAAAAAAACCCAGGAGAAGATGATGCGATTGCTTTGAATTGCTCACATTTGTAATGATCCCGACAACCCTTTTTTTTTGCGATCCAAATTGAGCCATTGCAAATCAGTGATCATCAAATTTTTGATATACGTAATATCAAGGTTGTCTCACATTTGAGACAGAACCCCTATAAATAAACACCCTGCATATATATACGTCATCTGTACTACCAGTGCAGCTATTGGATCTGTTTTGCACCTACACAATCGCTTGCGTGCTAGCTATGACACCTTGTCCAATCACTAGGATCAGGGATTTACTTGCTCAATGGGCAAAATGGGATATTTAATGGCAAATCAGGTAGCTTTCTCAGTAGTCAATGAGCCAATTGGGGGCTGCCAGCTTCAGGATACTTTTGGACCAATTAACCACTGAGATACCGTCCAATTGGAGTGAGGGTAACCAAAATGGTAAGTATCAGTATAGTTTATAGTGTGATACACATTTATTTCCACTTACATTATAGAAACATATCATTATACCGGATTTTACCTGCCATTATAGCGGTATCTGATTGCGCACGTGATGCAAACATTACAAGTTGGCGCAATCATCTGCGCCAACCTCATCGTGTCAGATTGTGCCATAGTGTGCAAGATCGTCCCGCATAGTGCAAAATTGTCCAAGAACAATCCTGCCTTCTGGTAGCTATAATATTGCGCCCGATTGTTCTTTGCGACCGCGGATTGCGCCACGTGCCCTGGCATGGTACGATGGAACAAGTCTAATTTTTGGTAAAAGTGCTAACTTGATCTTGATTGTAGGGGAATAATGATGAGATGATAAATCTGAAGAAAATGGGCAAGATTTGGGCGGTAAATTTGTCCTACAGTGACATTCACTAGTCCCAAGTTGTCCAGTAGAATTTTAGCTGCCAAAAGTTACTAAAGAGTCCAATTTTGCATCACTTCTCCTGATTTAAATAATGTTTAATCCCAATTTTGCTGTGAGATTATCCAATTGTGGCCAAGCTTGTGACTATCTCAGTATATCTACCACCATTTTGTCTGCTGGGCAGTAAACCAACTCTACTAAGTTATTTTCTATAGCTTCCCTCACAAAAAGGTGTTGTATATCATTGTGTTGAGTTCTGGCATGAATAGTAAGGTTTCTAGCCAACAAATACAGCCTTGATTATCCTTGTAAATACATATTTGCTCCTCTGGGCCAATACCTAGGTCTCTCAGCATCATTTGTCACCATACAGCCTCCTTAACTCCTTGACAAGAAGCCTTGTATTCTGCCTCAGTTGTCAAGAGGGCCACAGTTGGTTGTTTCTTGCAAATCCAAGTAGTAGCTGCACCAGCTGATAGAATTAATATTCAGTGGTAGAGCATCAATCAATCAGATCCCTACCCTAATCTGAATCTGTATAGCCATTATCTGTTGCTTATTACCTGCTGTAGAGTATTTCAGATCCATATTAATGGTATCATGCAGATATTTGAAGATTTGCTTAACTATAGCAATTTAATCAGATCCATTTTTATGCTTCAATGACTGACTATTCAATCTGCCACTAAATAGCTGGATGTGTGGACACTATTAGGTACATCAGCTACCAGCCATTGACTGATAGCAAAAGGTTTGCTCCAAGTTTGAGCTGATTCACTCAAAACTGGCTGAGATTTGCTCAGTTTCAGGTTATTATTCACAAGGATCTCTGCAGGCTTGTAATTTTCCATCTTGAAGCCTCTGGGAATATCCCTGATTTACTCAGACTGATTCAGCACAATTTTCTATGTAGGTATGACAAGTTGACTTCATTTCCAAGAAAATAACTCTACTCTCAAATATCTTATATCTCATATTTGCTGTATTGGTCTGATTCTGTCTGTCTAAGTGCTTCTTGGTCACTTGTACCTATGAATAGGTTGTCCCCATAAAGTACTAGGATAATCATTCTGCTATAAGCTGCTCAATATATATGCAGTATCTGTGGTGCTATAAAGGAACAAATACCTCTAGATATATGTCAACTGTGTGTTACCACTCTATAGGTGCCTGCATAGACCCATTCAGCAATTTTCTATGTCTGCACACCTTATAAGGGTCTTTTGGGCTGTAAAACCTTCTGGTTGTTCTGTATGTATAATTCCCTGCAGATCCCCTATAAAAAGGCTGCTTTGACATCCATTTGGTGTAGATCTAGACTGTGTGCATCTGCCAGGCCTAGAGCAGTCCTAATGGGGCTCAATCTGGCAATCAGAGTAATTGTTACCTTATGCTCTAGCCCCTGGAGCTATGAATGGCCTTTGGCCATCTATATAGCCTTGTACTTATCAACAGAACCAATTGAGGTTGGCTTGATCTTGTAGACCTATCTGTATTCTATTGGCTTTGTCCCATTTGGTATATATACCAGGTGCACCATTTTTGCCATTATTAGTGACTGGAACTCCTCCTACATGGCTTGTTGGCATATAGTAGTATCTGGACTTTGTATTGGCTGTTCCAGATTTTAAGGTTGGGCACATAAGGCAAGATATGCTTCATCACATTTATTGAGTGTCTGCCACCAAGATCCAAGGCCATTTATTACTCCAGTAGATCTCCTAACTGGAGCAATCAGTTCTGATCTTGTCATGATTGCATGATATCCTTGACCTTTCATGATTTGACCAAATCAAGTTGGTGAAGAAATCCTGGTTCCTTCTAGAAAGTTCTACTACATTCTAGCAGCTTCTGGAAAGCTCCAAGTAAACATTTCACAATGGATCATTTTATGGAAGCTTCCCTTTAGTATTTATGTGGCTCAGTGCCATATACAATAGTTACGTGTCACATGACCTAGTCACCTGATCAGCCAACTCATGACATATCCCCATGTGTTGGTCTAGTCTGTTCTTTAGTGTATTTCTCTCTTGGCACATCTACTGTGCCTCATCCCAGAACCCCATTAGTATTAGTCAATATCTCTTGCCATCTATATTGCCAAAAAGTATATATAGTTCTATCTCCCCTTTTGTATTCCTCAGTCTGATAAACTCAGGACTTAAATAAACAGCCTTGCCTTGTTGATCCACACCTAAGTCCTTTCCTGGTCCTGCCTTTCCTAGCCCTACTCTCCTGCCTTGTGTCTATTCATAACAATTTTATCAGGCAGCTCTTAACTTACCAGTAAAGCTGACATTCTCTGCAAGGCTTGACAAGTTCTAGGCAGTCAGCTTTGATATTTGGCCAGTGATATCCATTGGAGTGTAGCTTCTTCATAAGTGTGTCAGCTCTAAAGTGGCCAAGTACATGACTCCTCAGTACCAATGTTTTCCTTTCATTGGCATGTGGGATTTTCCATGTTGCTGAATCCAGTTGAGGAATTATTTTGGAAGTTGTAGTGAACACACTGATTATGTCAGTAATCACATGTCCCTCCCAAGGTGAAGTTGGGAAAAGAGCTGAAAGGCGGTCAGGCAGGATGTTGAGGATTCCTGGGTGATGAATAATTTTCTATTCACAATCAAGTAGAGTATCAAGCCAGTTGGCAGACATTGGAGTCAGAGTCTTTTGAGTCTGGATATAAGCAAGGGCTTGGTGTTTAGTGTACAAGGTAAAAAGGTTATCCCATAAGTACTGATGAGACTTCTTTAAGGCAAAGACTATGGCAAGTAGCTTCTTCTTAGTTGCAGAGTAGTTTCTCTCAGCAGGTTGTAGGGATCTGGCTTGTAAGGAGATCCAGTCAGGTGGACTTTGGTCTTCATCCTGGTATAAGACAGCCCCTAACCAAACATTAGATACATTGTAGTTACAACAAAGGTCCTAGCAAAGTGTGGGTAGGATAGGGTGGGTGCTTGTGGGGGCTATTGACAGAGTGACTCAGATACTTGGTCATAAGCCTTGTTTCAGGCTGGGGGAAGATCAGGACTATGGTGTAATGCATTCAAAGGGGCACTCAATGAAGACATGCAAGGCATGTGCTCCTTGAAATAGTCAGATAGTCTAAGATAATTTTGGAGTTGCTTAGCACTAGTGGGTTTTGGCCACTCAGGAATACTGACCAGTCTGAAAGGGTTGAGTTGGTAGCCATCCAGTGTGACTACATATTC
Organism: Basidiobolus meristosporus CBS 931.73; assembly: GCA_002104905.1. Lineage (NCBI taxonomy): Eukaryota > Fungi > Basidiobolomycota > Basidiobolomycetes > Basidiobolales > Basidiobolaceae > Basidiobolus > Basidiobolus meristosporus. The sequence continues at coordinate 44,861 of MCFE01000145.1, read as the reverse complement.
ATTTAGATAGATTTTGAGGCAAGCAAAACTGCACTTTTCCGCATGGAGAATTAGTCTAGCAGTTGTCAGTCTATTGCTTACATAAATGACATGAGTTGCATGCTCAGCTTGGTTTGTGGAAAATATGATGACATCATCAACAAATACCAAGGCATATGGTGCATTCTTGAGGATTATGGTCATCACTGTCTGGAACTTACTGGCAAGTGTCTTTAGGCCAAAGGGAGCACTCTGAAACATCCATTGCATATTATTTCAAGTAAAGGCAGTCTTATGCTGATGCTCTGGATGGATCTGGAATTGATGATGTGCATCCTTCAAGTCCAACTTGGAGAATAGTTTTGCTCCTGATGGTGAGGAAAAGATATCCTGGACTCTTGGAACTGGAAATTTATCATCTTGGAGAAGTTGATTCAGAGGTCTAGGGTCCTAACAGGATCTCTTCAGAGTTAGGTTTCCATTTGCATCCTTCTTGGATGCAGGCATCAGAGGGCTGCTAACTGTTGTGTTGACAGGGGTTTGAGTGATAGTTCCATTGTCAGCACACTTTTGGACTATTTCATGAACCAAGCATTGACAAGAATATGGAACTGGGTATTGCCTCCTCCATGTTAACTCACCAGGTGGGGTTTCTAGCATAACAATGGGTTCTGGAATGGTGCAAAAACTGTTCCTAGGAATGGCTTGGTTTCTTTCTATGGCTGGCTGAATATTCAATATGACTGATTAAGAATACACTTAAAAAACTGGGGTTGACTCCTCTGCTTCCAGATGGGGCAAGATGATCTCTAGAATCTGATCCATAATGGGTGGCTGAGATATAGTGACTCCAGGATATGAAACTGGTAGTCTGCCAATGTGAAAGCCAAGTTTGGTGAAGGTGTCTAGACCAATGACTACTTGAGGTCCATCTGCAATGTTAATAACTTCCATTCAATGGATTTTAGTCATTGAGCCACAATGCATGCTGATTGGGTTGGTGATACCAATTCTTGGGGCTGAGAGGTCTTTAGCTGCAAGTATGATATCTCCTGGTTGCTTCTCTATTTCCAATTTGACTTCTGTGACTACATTAGGTGATACAATAGAGTTTGATGATCCAGTATCCAGTAGTGTTACATATGATTGGCTGTTGAGTTTGAGTGGCACCTCTATAGCTTTTAGCTGCGCAAGTGGTTGCCTCTTATCTTGAACAGTTGCAATTTTAGCCACAAATTCAGAGAGGTTATGATAGTCATGAACTGGCAGTTGTTCATATGCCTTCTGATACCCTGTCATTTCATTGGTTGAACAATCATCTAGAATCTGAGTAATTTTTGCCAATGGTGTGGAGTACTTCTCAGGACATGCTGGTGATCCATGTCCCATCTTTCCACATTTAAAGCATTTGTCATTGGCATATAGATTATCAGTTTTGGTGTTTTGCTGCTTCCCTGACATGTTTCCTGACTTGTTTAACTGCTTAGTCAGGCCTTTGCATTCACTAGTAGAATGATAACATCTTCCCTGAAGTTCACAATGCTTTGTAGTGGGTGGCTGCTTCTTGGTCACATGACTGCTCTCTTTTCTGGCTGTTGCGGCATGTAAATATTTAGATTGCTTGCTGCTGAGGACATTGTAAGAAGTGGTGAATGTAATGGAATTCAACAAAAAAATGTTGTATTCAAGAGAAAAGTGTAATGAGCTCTTGATTGAGTTAACTGAACATAAGTGACAACTAAGCGCAGAATCTTGGAATTTTCAAGGGCTACATAAATGACTTGTTCTATTGAATAGTGCCACATTAAGCCATGAGTGCCAAATGATGCCATAGTGTGCCAGAGAGGCCAAGTGAGCCTATACTTGGCCACAGAGTATGAAACATAGATCTGCATCTTCATGCAAATTGGCCCCTGTGTTTCACCTATGATGCAGGAGAAAATCCAGTTTTTGATGCTTTTTTGTGGATCAACATTGTGCAGAATGTGTAAGAGCACTAAAGGATTGAAGATAAACATCTGTTACTCAATACCCATGGCACTTGGAATCTAGCTCCTGTGGCTTGTAACATGTCACAAAAATGCATAGCACTCTCTTGGTCCACTGGTACTATTTGGCACTATATTTAAATATTAGCCCTAAAGTAAGATCAATACAAAGCACTTATAGTGCCAGATAATACCAGTGGACCAAGATAGTGCCATGCATTTTTGTGACATATTCCAAGCCACAGGAGCTAGATTCAGAGTGCCATGGGTATTGAGTACCAGATGCATATCTTTAATCCTTTTGTTCACTTACACATCCTTTACAACATTGACCTAAAAAAAAAGGTCGAAAAATGGATTTTCTCCATCACAGTGAGTGAAACACAGGGGCTGCTTTCATGAAGATGCAGAGCTGTGCTGCTCACTCTGTGGCCAAGTGGAGGCTCACTTGGCCTCCCTGGCACACTATGGTATCATTTGGCACTCATGGCTCAATGTGGCACTATCCAACGGAACAAGTCTGAATATTAGCAGAGAACATCTGGTCTAATATTGGTCTTGTATATAGCTGAGTTTGACTATAAAGGCACCAGAGTGGTTTGCTATGCAATCTAGGCTTGATGTTCATAGGAGTGTTAGTTATGCTAGGCTTTGGTAGAAACTAGAACAGAATTGTTGAATTCTTAATTTTGCTGAGGCACAATCTTAATTTTATTGGGATACACACTGAACCAAACGGTTTAGTAAACTTTATTTACATCTTTCTGATCAAGTTGAATAGACTTGTTCCATCATTCCAGCTGATCATAGTGCCCAATAGTGCCATAGCATGCCAGATGGTGCCTGATCATGCCACAGAGTGCCCAACAGTGCCATACAGTGCCAATTTGGGATCAAAATTGACATGCATATGACCCTAAAATATCAAATTAATAACAAAATATACAGCACTTTCTGGCACTATGATCAATGGCACAATGGAACAAGTCTAATTAGTAAGCGCCAAGAGACTGCACTAATTGCAAACTGTTGGGGTGTTCAGAGGTGCAAAAGATAATTGAGAAATTGCATTGTTGATCATATGATGTCTTGACCACTGCTAAGTGGTTGGATAGATCTCAGATGACTAATCACTTGGAAGGCTTAGCAGATAAGTTGAAGATGTAATGACTACATGAAGATTGATCAGGTGTGACAGCTAAAAATAGATTCTGAGAAGTGATATAATAAATTATAACTGGGTTTAGTAATGTTTGGGTCAGGGAACATCAGTTATGGTACTAGATTTTCTAATGTAGTAAAATAGGCTAAGTTTTAAATATTAATGCACAACAAGGCCCAGATAGCAGTGTGACTACGCTCAGATTTCTACTCTGATATCATAAGATGGGCAGCAGATTCAGGTTGATGAGAATCAGTGGCCAGCAGGATCAGCTGGTTGAGTACATGTTTAATGAGAATCCATCATGTGCCAAGTCAAAGGCATGGTCATAAATACCTTCAAAGTAGCCCTTGCTTCTTAGCTGTATGTAAAGTGTGCTATCATATATATCTGATATGTTTGTGCATGATTGATACTGAGTACATTACTTTATAGCTCCACAATATATGTTGGACCATATGAGTTTCTTTATATGGGGTATTACCAGAATATGTCTGGAGTGTGAACAATGTTTTCCCCCAATGGTGGTGGATTCCTGACATGTTGGACACCTTGCAATGGTGGCATTTTCTGATGTGAATGCCATACAACTGTTAATACATGTTAGTATAATGACAGTCTCTGGGTCATATATTGCCAGCTGCAGTATGGTTTTCTATTTATACCATGTACATGGTAAGTTGCATCCCAGGATGATTTTAGCAAGAAGTAGTAGTAAATCCTCAAAGCCCCTATTACTGATATTAGTGAAAACATTCCACTTCTCTAGCCACATGAGCACATCATTCACCGGTGGATGGTTTACTGGGCTCACTTGACTCCATAAAGTATCCTTTGCATTTTTTTCCACAGGTGTTGTCTCACTACATAATGGGATTTGCCAGGCTCATGCAGGGTACTGATGTTGGGGAGGATAGGCTGACAATCCATCAGTGAGCCTGCTTCTTCAAAGCTATCACTCTGCATGCCATATTCAGAAGGCTGAGGTGAGCCTTAAAGTCTCATAAACTCTCCTGACTCAGTTTGCACAAGGTGGCAAGTATGGTCAGATGCCATTATAGAAGTACAAAGTGGCTGGCAAGATACTGTTGGTACAGTAGTGACTGATGAATGGCCAAATATGACTTGTGTGGCAAAATACTGGCTGTGATCCTTGTAATACTTCCTATGCTGTCTGTGTGCTCCATGGCAGAGAAGCTTGCTACAATAGCCACATACTCTTTTACTTTTCTCTTACAATGTTGAATCAAAGTAGCCTTGCCCACAGGGCAAACAGTTTGACACTCAGCAACATAATGCTATTATATCACTTTTTTGTCATTACTTATGTGAGTTTAAGACAGTCTTGTATTTGAGACATTGCACCTAAATGAATGAAAGATTCAATGATGACCTGCTGTAGTAAGTATTTTAAATAAAGTTATGGCACCACATACAATCATATATATAACACCATTTCCCCTTTGGTTTGACTCACCTCCATATATATGCTGCCAAAAATAAAGTAAAGTTGTCTGGTTCCCAACCAAACCCCACAACTGACAGCAGCATAAAAACAGTTGGACAACAGCTTGCTTTGACATTCAGTGCAACAAGCAGGGCTACAACCAAAAAAGACCCTGTGGACAGTATGCCCACTGAAGGGAATGATGTGGACTCCTCAGGCTCTTAGTCATGTAGGCAATTGGGAATCTTTGCAGAGCCACTAGCTAATTATATTGCTGAGGCAGATGAGAATGTAGGAAAAGCAGTACCTTCAGTGGAAGACCAGCAAGTGACCATCATAACATAACCACCACCTGTATTAGCAAGTATGTTGTCAGCTCATACCAAAGCATTAATGAGGCAATTAGGTGCAGTGGCTAATTGGATAGATTCAATGACCCAGAGAAATTTGGAAATAGTCCAGAAACAGGATGAGTGGATAAAAGGTGTACAGCATTCAATATCCCAGGTAGAGAAAGCAGTATCTTTGCTGCAAAGAAGGAACTCAAGTAGCTCAATGTCACAGCCAAGAATTGAGCCATTCCCCAATGTAACAGCACAGGAACACCATACAGTCTTTGAAGCATAACATCAGTGCCCACAGATAAAGCCCAGAGAAAAACCTATCTCAGCATGGGAGGGAGAAAATGTAGTGTTTGTACCAAAGCCTAAAAAGTAAAAGACTTTGAAGATCTGTGAAGCTGTTGAGTGCAATAATGAAAAGTGAGCTAATATTCAAGAGGCTGTTAGAAGTCTAGCATGCCAACACCTTAAGGCTGGCACACTATGGGACTATCAGGAGCTCACAGCCAAGCAGAATGTGTTTGACTTCTTTATGAGCATTATCCTGGATTCAAACAAGCAAACAGATTTTGGGCCAGGATGGTATGCTAAGAAAGCATCTCAAGAATTGCAGAAACTATCAAAGGCAGAAGAATAAGGGTGTAATGGCTAAAAACCAGCGGCTTCCTCAAGAGCCCATTACCAGCAGGGCCAAAAGTTCAAAACAAGCATCAAAGAGGCATCAGGTAGCTGGAAGAGTGCCAATAAGGGAAAAGCAGGCAGACACAGATGAACCGGCTCAACATTTACTAACGAAAAAGTGTAGTTCTAATCAAGAAACACTCAGTTAAAGTAGCAGTGAAGGACCTGCTAGTGCTAAAAATAAGAGGTTACCTTAGGAGTCCATCACAGCATGAGCTGAGGGCTTGAAACAAGTGAGAAAGAAGTGTCAGGCTGCCTGCAGCATGCCAGCAAGGGACAAGCAGGCCAAACCAGATGCATCAGAGCAGTATTTATCAAGGAGAAAACATGGTTCAATACAAGAAGCACTCAAACAGATTAGCAGTGAAAGACCCAGCAGTGACAAAGTAAAAGGTAAAGGGGGAAAAGTCTACCCAAGCCTGAGACAGGGAAGTGTGAGAAAAAAGCTGCAGTTCTTGCCAGTTAATGCTATAAGCCCAGAACAGATGAAATCCCATTATAGCCAAGAAGAATTACCAACAAGAAAACAGCTGCTTTCACAAGATTTGGAAGCACAGCTAGTTGAGCTACACTCCAGTGAGGTATATGAGTTTGCAGAGAAAGGCAATTTGTCTACCTCAGCCTCCACATCCTCTACTATTGACAGAGTGGAGATCCCACTGACAGACAAAGTAGCAATGTCAAGAACTCAAAAGGTTATCACAATGCCATTGGAGGAATTTTGGAACATTGATAGGCACACCAAGAGGTTGCATTGCTTCTTTAAGAGCAGTGCTCAAGAAAATGCACTTGAATATTGTAAGGAATTATTGCAAAGACTGGTAGATGAGGAGCTAGACCTTGCAGTGCTGGCTGAAGACCATGATGTATGGGAACCAGTGAATGAACAATGGCTTAAAGCCATAGGGTTCCTGCCCACATTGTGGAAACAGAGTGTTACAGCAGAAATACTCATTGAGTGGTGGATTTCAATAGAGTTACTTGTTGACTGTGGGGTTGGGCTCAATGTAAGTTTAGGGTATAGGGACTTGTCTAGGTCAATACAACTGGCAATTGAGGTACAATTGAGATTACAACAGAAATACATCAATTTGTATGCATGAAAAGTAAGAGAAATGGTTGAGTCAGGTAGTAGGGAGTGTGAAAAGAGGCAATAGCCAATCAATGCACACAAATCTGGCAGGTGATAGAGTGTCTGGGATCAGAAGGTGAGAAAATTGGCAGAGAACCAATCAAAAGCCACTTTTGCATTGTTGTGAAGAAAAACTTTGACTAAGTTTTTTATGATATTTGGGGTGCAATTATTTTTTGACAGTCTTTGCATGGTGTCTTGATAGAATCAATACCTCTTAGTTACAGGACTCAGAATCTGTGATGGTCTTTTGATGGGATCATTACAATAATTTTCATTGGGTAATAGTACTTCCTCATGTAGGCTGTGGCTGGTTACTCATTTGATTGTGCTATCATATCCAATTAGATCCTACATAATTTATTTATATCTGTCTGATAAACATCTACTGATTCATCTGCTGTCTAATACTACTGATTCAATAGGAAAAATTGAAATTACTCATTGGCTATGCACAACTAATAATTGATTTGACTAAAAATGATATAACTAAAACATTCCACTTGCTGGTCCTTGCCTTTTCCCTGGCTACAGATGATATGGCTCACCTGAATCTATTACTTATGATACCAGTGTCTTGATGGCTCAGTATGATCAGTATGTCTTGCAGGCTTGAGTCTGTCTCTATGAGCTTAATCTTCTTGAATATTTCCTTATTTGTCCACTGGTTTGTAGGTAACAAATGTACACTCTTAGATGATTTTAGATGGTCCTATCCATTGATGTGCAGACCTCTTTAAAGTGTTGCTTTACAGTAATACAAGGTTCCAACTGTCAATGCTGCTTGTGAAAAGGTCTTACCAAGTCTCTACTTCATCTTCTCTGCACTTTTGAACATTTTGGCATGTTTATCTTGATATCTTTGTCCAGATGTTGGTATCTACCTAGTTGACTGAGCTCTTCCTCCAAGGTGTTTGTAAGCTTTACTTGTATGAGGTCTCCTAGAAATGTTGGTTTACACTCATACATCAAGTAAATATACTTTAACATGATCTTGGTGCAACAAACATGTACAACATGCTTAGAAAGATCCCAAGACCATGTGTGCAAGGTTTGGAGCTGTTTGGACAACTTTTCCAATTTTCATGTTTGGGGTACTTGATGTTTTAGTAAATGTTCCAGGTAAATCCCAACAAGGAATTTGGTCAGTATTCTCTAAGATTTGTAGGTAAAGATCTAAGTGGCCAAGTTAGGTGTATATTTAGGTGGAATCACCAATTCTTACAGCAATTCCAAGCTTCCAGCATTATGATGGCCATTTTTCACAATCTTGATGGTTGACCTGCATTGGATCCACCTTCAGGGCCCAATTACTTTTCATAGGCAAAAGATGACACAACAGCATCTGTTACCTGGAATATAAAGATATCAAAGTTGTTTAAAGAACCCAGACTTGACCTACATGTACTGAATGTTGTCAAAATTTGTAATTTCACCTAAATATTCACCTAACTTAGTCACTGAGATCATTACCTACAAGTCTTAGAGAACACTAACCAGATTGCCTTGTAGGGATTTAATCTTCTTACCAACATATCAGGTACTCAGAACATGAAAATATGATAGGTTGTCCAAAAGCCCCAAGCTCTGCACACATGTTCCTGGGACCTTCCTAAGCCTATTGTACATATTTGCTATGCCAAGATCATGTAAAAGTATAAATACTACTTTTACCTTCAATAGAATACTAAGTAAGAACCACATAATCTACTTGTTCTCCCAATCACTTCCAATATCTCCAAGACCCTTACAACACTTAAGACCTTCCTAAGCATAGTTGAGGCACTTGACTTGTCAAGACCTTGTTAAGGCATAAATACCACTAATACACTCAATAAATCATTAGTTCCAACCCATATAGTCTACCTGCTCTAGACACTTCTGGTGGCTCCAAAAACTCTAGAAACAATAGTTACTGCGCAAATGTTGGCAAAATATATATGCCACCAGCAATACAAGGTGTATGGAAGCTTTGCAAGTGCCACTCCAAAAAACCTCTGGGTCAAGGTACCAATTTTTGATGGAAGTAGTAGGCAGCTGATTGCCAAATTTGGTGTGAATGCTGGATGGTCTGGTCCCCTACTGGAAAAGATATTGAGAGTTGACAGTTTTGAGAAGCTTGGAATTCCGCTGATATTATGATAGTATTCTGCCAGCCTTTATTTGACTTTTTTTGTGAGGGTAATAGATAAGTGTTGATTGCTGCCAGTGTGTGTACATTGGGATCAGGCAGGATGCAGTAGTGTTTTTATTCAGACTTTGTGTGGCGTACCTGTGGTAATGTGGGTAAGATAAAAAAAAAGAGGGATTATTTTACAGTGCAGCATACAAATGGTTCAAGGGGAGGTAGAAAAGAATCAATATCATATGGGAAGTTAGTATGGTGGCAGTGTGCAATAACCCATCATTGGCAGCCATAGTTGGGTGAGTACCATTGGTGGAAGATGCCGGGATACAAATCGTTGCTTACTAATCTAGTAGGGCACAACTGATGGATGAGCAATATATTGGAGTGCAACATGCGATCGGTTCAACGGAAATCTGGGAGGGGACCGGCATAGAATAACTCCATATGGTCTCCTTGCCACCATTCAGGAACCAAAGTACTTTTGCACGATTTGATGCCAAGCAGTTATGGGCAAAGCATGCCATTGTCTTCAGGGAGAACACGATTTTCCTAACCATGCATTTCCGTGGTAGTTCTATAGGCTGGGGTGGGCTCTCCCAAGGCTCTTGAAGTCCGGTCATTGGTTGTTTCTGGGAACTCCGACCTATCCCTCACTAGGTGTGCTAAGAAACGACAATGTTCCTTGGGGAAGTAAGAATCCAAGCGGAACTCTGTCTCCTCAGAATTCCCGCATTGCAAAAGTCTTGGTGGCCGTGTACCAAACATGTAGGAACCATTTTGCCCGGTCTCCAAAGTAAACTCGCCATCCTAGTTGCCCTCCCACATTTCAGCTAGTCGATTGACTTGGTGGACGGGGGAGATCGGTAGATGGTAGTGGAGAGAGGCCCATCGGTCATCCATCCCCACCCGCAACGATCACTACTTCTAGCGAACTGGACGTTAGTACAATTTAGAACCCATTCCAAATCATCTCCATCTAGCCAACGCCAAATCCACGGGCAATTACAAATCAGGCTGGATTAGGCTACCAATTGATATGGACTTCGAATCAGGCATGTCCAGGGCACCGCGTGCGGGAGATGATCCAGATGCTACCTACCATATACTGTCGATGGGGCCGAAACCGATTGCGGCAAAGACCATGGGTTTGGAGAGAAGCTGTGTTCACCAAAGGATGGGCTATTGGGAAGGGACTGCTTTCCTGGAGTGGTCACTAGATGCACCACGATTATCAACGATGGGAAGAAAAAATTGCGGACAGGGTAGAAATACTGCTGGCGCCATCCAGCGGAACCTTCATTGCTTCCCCCGTACAACCTACATCCCTACATCCCTCGCGCCAGTCATGACTTTCCTCACCACGTTCACCCGACGGATCTTCCCCACAGCAGCAGGCCGCGTGAGGCTGATGTCGACCAAAACGTAGCTATCCTTTCGTTATTAGTGAATTTTGGTGGTTGAAGAAACCCTCTCCACTCCACAGAGAAACCTAACCCCTATCTCGCAAAGGCTCACGGTCAACTTCGTCACTCCGGAGGGTAAGACCATCGCGGCCAAGGCAGCCGAGGGCGACAGCATTATGGAGATCGCCCACCAGAACCATATCGATCTTGAAGGTAGGTGAGCCCTGGGTAGGTTGAGACCACGGACGTGACACTAACGGGGTCGGGGTCGGGGTTGGTCAGGTGCTTGCGAAGGCTCTCTGGCGTGCTCCACCTGTCATGTTATACTGCCCGAGGAATTCTACGACAAGTTGGAGGAACCCAGCGACGAAGAAAACGACATGCTAGACCTTGCGTTTGGCTTGACGGACACGTAGGTTTCTTACTTCGGGTCACCAGGCAGGTCCTCTCTGAATAACCTTGTTTTCGAACACTAGCTCGCGTCTTGGCTGCCAGGTCACGATGTCCCGTGAGTTGGACAACATCACCTGCAAAATCCCCTCAGCGACTAGGAACATGGCAGTAGACGGTACTCGATTAAGCCTTGGAAAGGGGTCTTTGATCTTTTGTTAATCGGTGTTCGTGTTTCCAACAGGTTACAAGCCCAAGCCCCATTAAGACACCGCGTGCTCTCGGGCAGCGGCCCACTTTTCGTAAGCGGCCTTCGCCTACCACCCTGGAGGCTAGCAGCCGCTCGATGGTCCAACTAGCCCCACGTGTCCTTCCCCAATGGAAAATTTAATAAAGTCTGCTGTTCCCCCCCCCATCGCTTCGTCCCACTTCCCAGGCCTGCTGGAGGTCAGCATTTGGTAGAGAACTGGTGCGCCTTTTTCATACCTGCATGCCTATCCACCTAATAATCGGGTCCCAGCTCTCCGGAATCCGCATCCCAGAGCGAATGGAATCCCAACTCGGGTGTCGAGGAATCAGCGGCGGTGATGCATCCAATACCAGATTGTAATGGCCCTGGGATCATGTGATCCGAGGGGGAAATGGAGCGGAGGAAAGATGAGCAATGGATGTTCCAGTTCCGCAAAGTGCTCCTTCCTGTTGAATATTGGCCTTGGGCAATCGATGTTGTGGAGCTCTGGATATGGATTAGGGCTCGGTTTCACCGTGCTTGCCAATCACACGAACGGATCATCCAACAAATCATACAGTCTGGGTCGGTAAATTTCTTCCTTCGCCCTTCGAATGCCAATTCATGGGAATCCAGGTCACGCACTTGATGAGACTGCATCCAGTCGATCATGCAAAGGCCAGGAACAGCCCTTCGGTGCTCAAGGGCGCAGTGCTCATCGTAGCTTGGAAGGCACGGACGGTATGCATCTGAATGGTATCTTCCACCGGATCTTCCAGCATGATCCCGTCGTGAAGGGATGGTATGGCTGTTCCACCGGGTGCCAAGCCGATCTCCCTGCTCGACCCGTGGCCAGCTTCGCCCTTGGTGACGGCACGAGACTGTTGAGTCGCGGTGTTGCTCTATGCATGTTGTAATTCACCGAGCATCATCACCCAGCTCATCCTCGGGTCAGCCTTTGCCTTTCCAAGGGCCGTCCATGTCTGTCATGGAAAGCAGACTCGTCATCGGATAGTCGAAAGGTGGATGACATCACTTCCATGGAAGATGTAAGATTCATATTAATAGCGGAAGGGCTGCTTGGTGCGTACAATCAGCACCAACGTCATTTCCTTGGAACCGAGTGGGTCTGCCCTGTAATGCGCGATCCATCCACCATCCCAGAGCAGCCTTCTGACCTGATCAGCAGATCAAATCGGGAATCCCAGGATACAATTCCGGGTGCGTGAATCCCAACTCAGCCATGACTGAGATTGGGAAATGCTGAGATTTATGCTGACTCCTAGGTAGAAGTATGATTGCTCACGTCTTGGTCGAATCATCCTCGGGAAAAATAGATTAATTCAAGCTCCAGCGTGGTTATAAAGCCAGGCTTGCTTGGCACTTCCCCTCAACCGACTTCCCGTTAAAGTTATACCTACACCCTAATTTAATTCTCATCCACTCGATTCTACCTCGACGCCCCCAAGTTATTGGCAATCATGAACACCAGCGATCCTGTCGAGCGCCACCGCGACCCCCAAACCATCAGGCATGACCACCTGACAGAGCCAGATCTATCGTTACACAAAAGCCCACTCTACCTCGGTGGATTGGCGCTGGCCACGGTAAGTACTTACACCAAAGACTCCCTTGGAACATGTAGGTAATGGACTTTGTGTAGGGTGGTTGGATCATCTCGTTTGTTTGCACCATCGTCCTTGGTTCTTCTGGATTCACGTGGTGGGTGGTGGTATTCACCCTGGTTCTGTTGCTCATGGCACTGGCCGCCCTTTTCACAAAAACCGTTTGGCACTATCGGTTTCCGGTAAAGTACCCCCAACCAGCCTATGCTGCCGAGCCAAATACTCATGCAATTGTCCGTTCTAGCTGCTGACGTTTACCGCCGCCGTGGTGGGGCTGTTGATTTTCCAGATCGACGACACCATCTATGCGAAGACCCGCTCGATTATCGGTTTGGGGTGCGGATCTCTCATTACCGCGGTTGGCTTGGCTCCGTGGCTGTTTTTGCTGGGAAGAGACGACGACCTCGACTCTACGCATGTGGTTGGCCACGAAGTAACCACCCATCGCCAGCCCATGGTCCAAGCGAGAAACCCCTCCACCCCAGCCGTGGCGCCTATCGTTCCTCCTGTTGCCGCGACAACCACGCCTAAGCCTGCCAGTGCACCCTCTGATAATAACTACCCATATAGAGCTCAGGCGCTTTATGGGTACGAGGCAAGTGCTGACGACCCCAATGAAATATCGTTCTTGAAAGACGAGGTTGTCGATGTGGCCGACACCAAGGGCAAGTGGTGGCAGGCCAAAAAATCGGACGGTTCAGTTGGGATCGTTCCCAGTAACTTCTTCCGGATCATATAACTTTCAGCTCTACATGTTGAAGTATAACCATTCAGCATTCCCTCAGTAAATGTTTATCAAGTTACGTAGAATATCTAACCCTCTCCCTCTCCCTCCCCCTCCCCGCTCCCATTTGGCACTTGAGTTTTATATTTAAACCAACCAATAAATTTCTTTTACTAGCCACTGAGTGATGCAGGCTACAGTGAGGTGCCGATATATCCTTTGTAGTGCGGAGTGGGACAACGGGTTTCCTGTTGAGCCGTTGATCTCAAGGAACCGTTCAGGCCAGAGAGGTAATGGCAGGTGGCCTAAATCAAAGACCCCATGGATCGTAGTCTCCATATATCCGTATTTACTATTGGCATTTCCAAAATAATAAGCAACAAACATTGATTTTTATTTGTTGATATGTGTGTGAGTGGAACAAGTTACCGTGCTTTCACGACACTACCCTCTCTACTCTGCTGGTCGATTACATCACGATGGCACCACTCCCAAGCCTTCTCCGTTTCAGAAAGTTCGAGCTAGTAGGTATGCAGGCGGCGTGCTCTCATCCCAGTTTCGTGCCCATGTTTACATTCGGGGTTTATTTAGAGATTGCTCAAGCACTCGGCTTGTCGACCGAGGGTCTACGTCCCGATCTAGAAGCGAGAATAAAGTCAGTGGTCTCCTTCGTGAAAACAGAGCGTCATATCCCGCTAACACGTTTCCTTCTCAGAGCGTATCTGAATGACAACGATATCCGCAACGACCCCCACATCCTCTCTTTACTGAATGCCTCACTTGGTTCAACCCCGCGAAAGAGAAACGCCAGGTCCTCCAGCCCAACCAGCACCAGAACTACCCAGTTGCAGGGAGGGTAAGCGAAAACTACCCTGCCAAAAACGCCGGCGAAATTGCTGATCTACTTTGTTTTTTAGAGAGAGCGAGGCTCTTACCCCTATACTCTCTTCTCGGGGGCGTCAACAGGAGTCTTCTGAAAAGGAAGAGGCTGAGGTACGAGTCGAAGAGCAAATACCCATGAAACGGGAGCCCTACGACGATACCCCGGAGCCAGAGAAAGTCAAGGGAGCTTTGAAATATGAGCATTCCTCTTCTTCTCCGGGCCAACGGTCTCCTTTCGAAAGGCCTACCTGCAAAGTTCCTACGACCCAAAAGAAGATCCCGATTGTCGAAAAATCACGGAGCGGCTCATATACGGTAATGGTGTAAGATGCCTTGGGATCTTCGTCTTCCAAAACTGACTTCTGATCCCACCTAGAATGCTCTAGTATGGCGCGTCCTATTGTTTCTACTAACTGTAGAATTCATGGTGATTGCTTACTCATTCCTGCAAGTGAGTATACGTCCAGTTAGAATGATTCTCAATATACCGCCGTCACACGCTAATAGAATGAATAGTCTAGGGCAGATAGGGCTCCCTTGCGCTCTTGGGAACCATATCCCTCGTTCGTACTAACGGTTCCAGATTGGTCCAGTCTGATAACCGATCACAGAATTTGGCATCCAGCAAGCGCATGGCTCGTAACCCTGGGGAGCGTTCCCTTTGTTCTATCCGGCATAGCAAATGTTGAGAGGGATCATCCAATGTTCAGTCCACTTACGTTCTCCATTGCTCGATCGGCCATAATTTATGGTTTAGAGGACAGGCTGGACAGCCTCAGTTTGCTAGACACGTTGATCCCGCTGCCATTTTTGCACATCACATGCGTGGTCGGAATTCTGTTGGCCACGTATCGTGGGATTGGTATGTCGAGCATACACTAGATCTAAATAGCGCCAGCACAAAGCAAGCGGTGCTCGGCCACTGGGTGTACATCTCTTTCTCCCATGCCATGCGAAATAGCCTAGTTTCGTATGACACAGAATCTGTTTAATCTTGTAAGATATCGCTGTCCTGTACACCTTGGTAACAAACCGCCTCGAATCCCTAAATAAAATCGAAGTCAAAATTTTTCTGATCGGTGCTGGATTACTTCACAACCGAAATTTCTCCACAATTGATCCGCTTCTTAAAAGATCCACTTGATCCGGCTAGGGCGCATTCTCTTGGCTCGTTTCGATGTTCAAACCTACTCTTCCCCTGTGTCGTCAGCTCACCCTAGGCTTGCTGAAGCCGGACTTGTGCGCCAACCCACTTGCCGTAAGTCAGATCCATAAACGGATCCAGGAGGCGAAGTTCGAAGTGGTGGAGAGCAGAGATCTGGTATGGACCAAAGCCGAGGCGGAGAAATTCTACGGCGAGCATAAGGGGAAATTCTTCTTTGAAAGATTGGTCGGATACATGACCAGGTAGGTTCCAGAGGTGCATATTTTATTTCCCTGGACTAACCAGGCTGGTCCAACTGTGGCATTCAGTGGCCCTTTTCAAGCACTCATCCTTAGTAAAGACAACGCTATCAAGGACTGGCGTGGCCTGATCGGACCCACTCACCCAGTCAGGTAAGTTATCGTGAGCCTGTCCTCCGCATTCAGCGTTGGTCCCGGTCCTAACGAGTTTCCTTGGAATTCTAAGGGCGGCAATCAATGCACCCGACACTTTACGCTCCATCTACGGATTGACCGACACACGTAACTCTTTTCACGGCTCAGGTAATTCAATTTAGGCTTTCCTACCATGGCAGTGTTGACTCACCAAGTCGACCTTTACCTCAGACTCGGACGAAACCGCCAAGCGCGAGATCGAGATATTCTTCCCAGAATTCGATGTAGATCAATGGAGGGCCAAGGAGACCACAAGCACCAGCTAAATCCCCACACCATCCGTTGGGACTTGACATTTACGAGTTATTCAACATTCATTATCTATGTATGATCGGTGTGCTCTTGAATCGAGCTCACGTTTCAGGGTTCATCACTTCAATGTAAACATCTTATTCATCAAATATACATCCCATCTTGGTCTTGGATTTCGTGTTCCATCGTTCTCGTATCAAATTGCAGAAGTGCGTGAGCATGCTTCAGAAAGAAACATGAAAGACTCGGGTCGCGGCCAGGCAGCACTTCGGATAGATAAAGAGTGCCTCACGAATTCTCCTGGCGTATAGCTGATGTTACCAACTGCCGAGCGTTCGCCAGGCTATTGCCTGAGCATGGGTACTCATATCGCACCGGATGGCTGCGTCCCTGACAGGCAGAGGTTGGGATGGTTGCTTCACTAGATTACTGTTCGCTTAACCCACATAGTTCACGTCAAGCCTCACTCATTCAGCCCCACGAAGCGGCAAAAGTCCTGCATCCCTACCCGGAGGTGATCAAGACTTGACGCAATAAGTCGATCGGCTGCTGAATTTCATATGATTTGGTGTGGGATGAAAACACTCACAGAGGTCCGAGCATGCAACCATTATTTAGCGAGCATCATGGCTATTGAACATGATCAACATTCGGAAGTTTGCATTGGATTCATGATAGTCAGAG
Source organism: Basidiobolus meristosporus CBS 931.73 (assembly GCA_002104905.1). Taxonomy (NCBI): domain Eukaryota; kingdom Fungi; phylum Basidiobolomycota; class Basidiobolomycetes; order Basidiobolales; family Basidiobolaceae; genus Basidiobolus; species Basidiobolus meristosporus. The sequence goes on along the minus strand of MCFE01000145.1, from coordinate 28,215 downwards.
AGCTTCCGATAGGCTGTTGATCAAGAGAAAGAGCATCCCATCTGCATCACGCTCTCGTGCATCTTTAGCCATTACCTCGATTGTGGACATCGTGGACTCTGACTGAGAATGAGGGGGATATGTGCTGGGTTCATTGAGAGCCTATGCTGGTCGACCAAATGGTACATTCCCCAATCTCATGCTCCTATCGGTAAGATCCGTCATGAGCTCCACAACAATCAATGCTGGAGCTCGGAGTGACAGAGTACGCATCTACACAAACAAAATTGCCCCGGGTGGCTATATAAGTAGCCGGCCTCTCCGTTGGGCTGGCATCATATTGAATACGCTTGGCGATGAGAACATCAATTATAATAGCCTTCCTCTCAATCACCTTGGTTACATTCACTAATGCTCAGGATATGGAGGCAGACTTGCCAGAAGAAGGAACTTTCATGGACGAGAGCTCCAATGTAGCCCCTACGCCCAATCCCCCACTAGTCAACAGCCCCAGTGCTGAGCAAACCTCCAAAGCCATTGCTCCCACCGGTGCCTCAAACCCTACCCTTGCTCCGCACAGCACTAGGCCTGCACCAACGGTCAGTCACTCTGGCTCGACCTTCTCTTTAGTTTGGACTACACCTGTGACAACTCCTTCTGGAACTCGTACCAATGTTTGGTCCACTCAAACTGCGGCTGTTCGCTCAAGCTCTGGGATACCACTAGGCCCGCAGCCATATATCCAGATGGTAGTGGGATGCTTGGTGTATCTTTTCCGGGCGTGAAAGAGGGAGATGTAAATTGTGGAACGCCCAACATCCTTTAGATAGCTATACTCCTTTGATCAGACATGGATTCCACCCACCTGAGTCTCCCGCGTCCCGGACGCGCAACGCAACGGATCGCGCTTGTCGAAGCCACTGAAATTCTGTTTGAACCCGAATCTATCCTCAGCTAGTTGGGATATAAAGCAGTCTTTCATCGCATAAAATTTTGATTTAATAAAGCTTTACACTTGGTTGTTTACGAGAATTCGAAAGCGAAACCCAGGCTCGACATATCGAGGCCTGACTAGAAGGAGAGCCCAGGTGTTGGGTCAGCACCGTTTAGAGGCGTAACAAGGGGTGCAGTTTTTTGAGTGAACCTCCTTGGCAATGGTTCCGGTTTCGTTGAAAATGAAGGCACCAACAAGGAAACCAGCTCACACAGTGGATGACTGCGAATCGAGCGAACTGCGAAACGCGGATTTGTCATTGTGTGTCGCCAGACCAACACCTCGGCGATGTTTCGCTTCAAAAGACGATCGTCTGCATGGGCTTTTCGATGGGAGGCATACAACTACACAATGCCAACTAGCTCCCTATGGCGGGACAATTGCTCTTGCTCCCAAGAGCCTCCTGCTACGCGTGCGGATTCTCACTGTCGTCTAGTCAAGATATCAGTAGCTGCGCTGCCTCTCGGAATCCCCCACAATGCTTGTATCGTCGAATAGGGAGCGCCCACTCCTTGATAATCATTGCTTGTCCAGATCCCTCAGCTCCCGGATTACTGGTCGACATCTACTATCTGCGAATACTAAACAGCCGGATTACCGCAGTGAATCCAGGATTCAGATGCAATGGCCCAACACTATTCGTGATCGTGAGCCTGCAAATCGTCAGCAATGGCCGGCATGCTGCCAAAAATATCCGCTCAAATAGGTTTCAACAGGATGTCCAAGCCACGCCAATCAAAGAAGCGTCGAGAAAGAATGAAGTAAGGATTCCCGAAACGATGGGACTGGATGCTGCGCTGGGCTTGCGTTCATCGAGGGTCTGAGCACCCCACCTATAGAATAGACCCGGGTCCATATCTTGCAATGCTACCGGTTCATCCTGCCTTGACAATTCAGCATCTACAATGGAGTGCCAGTGATCAGTTGGATTGGTTTTATGGATTGTGAGAGACCGCATATAGCCCGCAACCCACGACCCATATACGTATCACAATCCCCGGTGGGACATGCTGATCGTGTGTGTAACAATTTGAAGTCATCAAACTCAGGGGGTACACATGATTGTTCGGCAGAAACAAGAATCGTAATTGTTCAGCTGGATTCAGTCGTCTGTCAATAAATCCCTCCTGGGGAATATATATACAGGAACCATCATGTCCATCAGCATCCAACTAACTACTTTCGCCTTTTCTAGCCTTCAGCCTTATCTTCCATATTTAGTCTGCTCCACTATGAAGTTTGCTGGTCAATTCACCCTCTTCTTCCTCGGCTTGATGACTCTCGATGGGTACGCTTCTGCACAAGATGTTGGCTCTGCCATCCGCTCAGTAGCTCAACAGATCCCTTCTGACGCTGGTGCTGCCTGGAACTCTGTAGCTGGTGCAGTGGGCTCGGTCATAGCTACAGGCACCGCTGACGGGGCCAGCATCGGAGCCTCTGTTACATCGGCCATTGGCTCAGAGGCGACAAAGGTTGCCTCGAAGGTTGAGCAAGGGGTATCTTCAGTAGGGTCGGTCGTCAGCTCTGGTGTATCTAGAGCTACCTCTGATATCCTGAGTGTTGCATCATCCGTCCGATCACAAGTCTCACCCACCGTAACCCCCACCCCAGTTGCTCCGAGCGCCGGCAACCCCTTGTTACCAAGTGTGTTACTGACTTTAAGTGGCTTGGGAATTGTCGCAAAATTTTATTGAAAGCGGTATTCATCGTATGTTGAGCCGACTTCCCAGACTGGACAAGCTTCGTGGGTCAACCCCATTCTTCAACTACCTAATGCTCCTTGAGTCATTACAATCTATGCATTTATCCATCTATGACCAATAAAAATCCCCCCTGTGACCATTACACCACGATGGCCCTTCAATTAATAACTTGATTTTTCCATCTTGATGGCCTGGTATATTGTCCTCTTGACCTCCATGTCAAATTGGGCGGTTTGATGCAACACGAGACAAGATGCCGAAGCAGCAGCCAAACCATGCTTCAAAGAAACAGCGGCATCCTGTTAGGAAAATGCTCGTGTCAGCTATACTCTACAACGGCGTATCAATCAGGCGCTACCTTGGTTTTAGTGTACTCGCATAAGAAAACCGCACTGCACGTATCACCGGCCCCAAGGGGGTTGATGCGCAATGGCTTGGTGGAATCGTTGCCCAGAACGCTGGTAAGCTTCGGAATCTCGAACGCGTAATACTCCGAATCGCTGTTTGGAAACAGATAGGCCCTGCAAGGCGAATACTCAACAGATTGATCGAACATGGGGTCCCTTGGTCCAACTTACCTCTCTGGCCCATTCGTGATTGCCAAGTAGTCCACCTGATACATGGCAAAGAATCTACGTGCTAGGGATGGAATGTCGTCGGATGCGGCACTTTGGAGTTGATTTCCGAATGTCAGTCGGACGTGATATCATATGAGTGCAATACAACCTGGCAGAATCCAACCGACCTCGAATCATGAGCACCACCAACTATGTTGTTCAGCTCCTCTCGGTTGATCTTCATCACGTTGACTTTGCCGGTTTCCAGGATTTTGGCCACGTCCTTGTACGCGTCCAAAAGAAATACAGACTCGTTGGGCTTCGTAGTCAATATATTAGCAAATGTTTCACCCGTAACCCCGGATGGAAAGGTCCCTGCGGTCAACAAGAGCAGTTAATGATCTAGGGCAGGTCCATATGATAGTTGAGAGCTCTTGTATTTACCACATAACGCAATGCCCAACAAATCGTCGGAGCCGTTTCTCAGTAGGCTCTTACCAACTTCCTCAAATTGCAACACCTCGTCCTCACTCAGCTTTTCTGATGGCTCCTACAAGAGAAATCAAGTTACTCCCCATCAATTGGTACGAATGAGGAGGCCAACCTACAATCAACTCTGTCATCTCACCGCTCAGATCGTCCAAAACGGTGGTGCAGCTGCGAGTGGGATTTTTGGTGTATACTGCGTCGAGAGGGACCTTCCGGTGAGTAGCGAATTCCTATAAACAAACAGGCACTGAGCAAAGCTTACCGTTGACTAAGTGGAATCCGCGCTCTCTCAAAGACGTTTCTAGAGCCTGTCCAGTGCCTCCGCCCAAAATTTGAAGTAAGGTGACCTGCTCTCAAAATATTAGCCTTCTACACAAATCACCTTCCCTAGCCTTGATTACCTTATCTTGAAAGCCATACTGCTCTGTAGCCAAAACAAAGTTCTGTCCTGGAAAACCGAAACCGCATTCAGTACCATTCTGTGGAACAAGTCGCCCACAACCAAATTACCTTTACCACCGATGGAAGTAGTCTTGTTACGGGCTCGATTGACCTGGCCTACTTGGAATTGCTCAAAATAAAGCGTGGATTGAAAAGCGGGATTCGGGCCTAGCGAATATGGGGGTTCATCCCACCTATGATCAGTGTCTCTAGTAAGGAAGAAAAGTAGGGAGGATATCTGCTAACCAATACACAGTATAGTTCTAGGTTTTTCTTGGGACATGTTGACTAGGAGTCTTGGCTTTGCCAAAGTAAATGTCACTATCGTGAGTTCATTTGTTGATTTAAGCACTTTCAGATTTGGGACGCCCAGATCGTGATCTACGTTGATTAGGTCCAGCCTCATAAGCAATATCCTAAATGCAACATCAATTTCCATGGAAATTTGGATGTGCAGATGCCGGGCCTCGATAAATCATGATCTTCGATGGGTAGGATTTCCACCTTGCAAATCCGGTATCAGAAGGATAGATACTGCTACTAGCTATTGGAAATCACCCCTAGCCAAGCAGCACGGCCAATTGAGTACAACGGAGTGGACAAGAACTTCCAGACACCCCGACAATCCATCCATATGTATGTATATATCGGTTTCTAACTACAGTTATCCTGATGGATTATCGCAATTGATGCAGGTAGAACTATTCCACCTCAAAGTTGCAATCTGAAGTATACGCCAGAGTCATCTGTTGAACATGTCACGACTGTCTATTGACTGGAAAGGCAACATTGCGTCCGGGATCGGTGATTGCACCGAGTTGACTCGAGTGGTAAGGGCAGGAAGATCGCTGGTGTACTCACTATGAACATGCGCTGAGCGTGTATACAGTCGTACATGAGTGAGATGCAGTCGGCCAATCGACTATTCCACACGCGAGGGGTCTGTAGGTTAAGCATGAAAGGGTCGGATGGATCCGATTTATTTTTCATATGATCTTCGTGAAAACCTTTCCCTCTCGACATATATGTACATGGACATTTCGGAACTGGCTAATTAAATACATGAAGTCGGCTGGATATCGAGGCGAATCAACTGGGTGCTATTAGAATGAGGAAAATCGGTGGTGATTAATGATATGGCGGAGTTGGTTTACAATGGTTGGGAGTCGATGGATGCTTGACGTGAGGGGGAGACATGGGAATATGGTAAACTCGCTAATGAAAAACTGGCTGCTCCTGAGACTGGGCAGGGGATGGGGAAGGTGACCTATGGTGAAACGGAGTGAGGAGATACTTTGTGTCGTATATCATGCTGGCGGTGCTGACAAACGAGGATCTACTGGGAGGAGAGCCGGATCAATCAAGCTCATGAGAGTTGATATGCGAAAGAGTGGGACCATCAGCATGTTGACCCTAGGCATATCAGTTCGTCGTAGTTCTCCATCTGGATGAAGTCTTCGGTGGTATTAAACAGGAAATCGAAGATCCCACGGCTCTGGGAGATGCTAGCTGCACGGTGGGACTTCTCAAAGTCCATCTCGGGTATCTGGTAGTTGGACAGGGATATGTACTCAGTGGAATTGGGCCGATTTTCGGGAATCCGTGGGGGGCTGGTGCAACAACGAGCTGGGCTGGAAAGGTTCTTTAATGTTACGATGAATGATTTCAGTTTGTGGGTGTTCATGGTTCCGTGTGCTGTGGCGTTGCTGATGTCTTTGCACTGCTTTGATTTTTTAAAACGAGGCACCCATGAATAGTCACTTCCCCCGGGAATGGATCTCTGGAAACATATACAGTTCATACCCGATGTTCAACGTGGAGAGAGAGGGAAATGGGTAAGCGTCGATGGACACGGCCTACTTGGGCTTATATATGCGCAACCATGTCGCCTATCGAAGGGCTAAGTCAATGTTTGTCTATTGGGGTTTCTCTTGAATAAACACGGATTTTGAGGGCCTGGTTTCATATGGTTTCTTGGATTGATTCCAAATCGCAGCTCCCAGGGAAATACCAATGCCTAACATGCATGAAAGGATCAGCCTGTGGCGAGTCCGGCTTGTCCCGCCGCGTACAGCTTTTCAGTGCATTGAAGATATTAATGCACCCTATGAAACCAAAGGATCAATTGGTTGTCGTGAAAGTCGCAGTTGCGTGAGCCGAATGTCCGCTGGATTCACCAACGAAATGCCGTATTTTCTTGACTCAGTCTAGGCGAGGATAAGCGCAACCCATCCTCTCGAAACAATCGGAGGCTCGACCAGGCTGCCGACCGCCATAAGAATAGCATGGTTTCTGAATATCCATGATCGCGACCTCTGTTCAGCAATAGGCCGTCATCCTGCATGGAATGAATCAGCCAAGCTTCCCTCTAGATCAGGTTTCTATCTTTTGGAACCAAATTGGTGCGGTTTATTTTACCTCGTCCATGAATAGCCATCCGTTACGGATTGGTGAAGCATGATTATCCTCGGCACGCTGTCCAATCAACGGCGCTGAAATATCCGTTTGTATCTCAGCTTGTCTTGAACGGCCATCAGTCTCCCATTCCAGATAGGAAATGGGAGTAGGGCATGTCATCATTACAGACGTCACCGGAGAGCTGCACCTTGAAACAAGAGCCCTGGTTGGGTTGACTTCATTGGTGTGGAGAATTTCTGAAGCTCGCGTTGGTGCTTCCAAAATACAAGTGCCTCATATCAACCATTCACCACTATTACGTAAGCCGGCAGCATTAATCCACCATTGCTGGCAGAAATTGAGCTCGCCACCGTACACATGTTTGGCGACAGGTACGGGACTGCGGGACGGTAAACGTAGCAGCGACCTCGGTTCGGAGCGATCAAGGCGGAACCGAGAATTCTTTGGCAATCTAACCTTCTCTGGCGGAGGGCTAATGATTATGGAGTCATACCGCACGATAAGCATCATTGTTCGTGAACCATCACTTATGGTCAATTACGTCTCAATACGGCACCCAGTATCTCAGATACAGTTGGTACTGTGGATCAAGTATCCCTGACTCTGAGCACCCAAAAGTTGATGTATGACCACTGAATGAAAGTTGACGAGGATCACGATTGCCAGATCGGAATTTATTGGCACCAATATATACAGCAGCCAATCAGAAGCTGGCCGGGAATCCCACTGTTGCGTCAGAATTGGATTAGCGTGACATGAAAGCGGAGCTATGGTGAATCGCTTGACTGGGGGTGATTACAGATGGAACAATGGAGCTCAATCAGTTCTGGTGAGGGTCCTTGCTTAATGAGGTCGTTTGTTCGATCTACTTTTCCTCAACCTCACAAGTTGCCATTGAAGTGTGGCTTCTGACTGGCACACATGCACAAGGGTAAACACTGTATCAAAAGCGATGGTTGTATGAGTAGACAGTATCTGCGTTCACGCCGGATGTAGCTGATACGGCCGATGTGTTAAAATGAGTATAGAGTCCACGGTCCGCGTAGTCACCAGAACACACTGATCGGCACTGAGGCCATGCAGGCTGGCCCATATTCTCTGTTGTCTACACACTGCCACAAGCTCTTGTGGGGCAGTCTGGGTATTTGGCGGACTGTCTCAGCATGAAGTAAACAGGCGAGTGGATCGATGAGACTACTACTAATGAAGAAGTTGGGCTGATGCCAGGCAAGGTGATGAACCCAATTTGTTTAAGACCCACGGAGTGCTTCCGCTGAATTGCGACTTGAAACGATTTCGAGACAACTACATCAGGACCTGGTGTTTAGATAGCCATCGAATGGACGGTGGAAAAGACCTATCCATGAAGGTTTTAAACAGCCCCACCAGAGATTATCGATTTACAGCCTTTAAACTATACTGATGGCCCATACATTTCGGAATCTCATTGGTGTTTTGTAGATGCCACATCTAAATCAACATTGTCTCATAATCGGTCCATCCTCTGTCGGATGCGCCGGTTGGTTGGGAGCGAGGTGGCTTAGCTATTCGCGTGAAAAGCTCATGCATCATATATTGCCTCATCTTGAAATAGCCCCAAAGCCAGGAAGTGATTTAGAAACACGGTATGCCTCCAGTGGGATTATCTGGTCGCACCAATACTCGGCACAGAGCCTGCAAGGGAAAGGGAGGGCTGAAACACGTAGAGTTTGGAATCCACAGAATGAGAGGCACCGAATTATATTATAACCACACAGGACTCCGAAAGCATGTGTTCCTGTCTTGTTGGTAGTGATTCAGGTGATGGCAACCCTCTGTCAACTCATCATGACTTGAGTTGGCGTCTGTAAATAGACTACGTTTCAAACGGACAGAGGTGTGTTCCTTTCATGTGACAATCGATGGTGTGCATATGTATCTGTCGGTGTGATGGCATCGACCATGGAATCACCTGGACCTTGAAAGTTCCCAGGGCGGAGTTGATTTACTGCGGGTGTATAAGTAGCCTATAGCCCCCTGGTCAGCTAAAGGTTAGATTAAAGCTTTGACCATTTGGAGGGTGCATGTGCATTGCTTACTTCTATTTGCTGGGTTGAAAATTGGGTTTTCCTCACCTTAAAGACTGGCGGGACTCTTCCATCAGTGCTCGAGATCCAAAACCAAAACATCTCACTTAGCCGGACATCCATAGTGTGGGCATTCAGAGCTTTGTTTACTTGACAATTGATTGATGTACTTAATAACACCCATCGATTCCCATTTTAAGCCAAATCAGAGGTCAATAAGGAAACATTTCTTAAATGGCCCCTAAACCGGCTCCAAGTGGGCACACACCTGACGGTGCACCACAGCTAAACATTCACTCCCTCGGCGCTTGGTAAACTTAAAAACTTCCCAATTCTCCCCACCGCCCCGACTTGTACGAGAATCTTCACGCCTTGCTCTCCTTTTCCTCGGCCAGCTAGCTCTACTCTCGACATCCTTTAGCAACGAGCGGTTCGTTTTGATTATCGTGGAATAGGGACAAAGGGTTACCTCAGGAGCGCTCCATCGGACAGCTTTTTCATGAGTAGGTTGGAGCACTTGCGCAGTAGAGGAGAGTTGCTTGATCGCTATTCGCCAGCGGCGCACAAAAAGGAACTGGAGGATTTTCAAGACTCCCCGTGGACTTCACATGACGACTTGTGTCTTCAAGAAGGGGAGATTGACTTGGAGTTCAAGGTGAAAGCCACCCTTGAGGAGTTGTGTGACAATCTCAACGAAGAGGTAAATCCGGCTATTCCAGATACTTCAGACCGTGACTCTCACTGATCATTGTTAGATGGAGTCCACCACGTTCATGCTGAGGCTGTCTCAGATCTCTCTGGAGCTGCTATGGCAATTGGACTACGGCTTAGGGCTTATTAAGGATTGTACAAAAGCCATCCAACAACAGCCAATGGATGGCAACAGGACCGATCCAGAATGTCCATCAAACTGGCTTTCACTAGCAATACCACGCATCTTCCACAGCTGTGTCACGCTCGTCACCGCACTAATCATTCCCTCGGTAGGATGGATTGGCACGATACTGATACAAGCCTATGGCAGGCTTCAATCCCGACTCGACTATAGCACACCATTCCTCGGCTCCCCGCACGCCGGCACCTGGCCTCTGCCCAAATCGCTTCAGCTCTATTGCCGAAATGGCTGGGTAAGTCACCAGGACTGCTGCTTTCATCCCAAACAGAGTGATTAATGAGACGAGGTAGCCATGGCTGATAGAGAGATGTACTCTCCTGGAGAGGTATTTGCCCTTTGGACCGCAGATAAAGGCCTTTGTCGAGAATCTACAAGCCTTCGTATGCCACCCCCATGCAACAGGTAAATACAGAGCCGCTCATTGAGCTGCTCATGCATTCTGGTCACAAGGCACCTCATCCTTGATCTCATCATCCAAGACTCAATCCACCAGCCAGCTATTAATCAGATGGTTGATCTTAGAAGTGATGCATATAACCAAAGAACACAAGACTGTGCTAGTGTTGCAACTGAAGGATCACAGGTAGGCCAATCCCCTTCATTTCATTGCCTTCCGGTGCTCTAAACTTGGCTTCAACAGATACCAGGTGATTGCCGGCACAGTGCCACGATTACTACAGCAGCTCTGCTCGAGAAACAAGCAAGGTACGGACTAGCCTTGAGCGATCACCAATACGGTCTCCTAATCACTTTGTCTAGAGGAGGACTTCATCAAGTGCTTCCTACACTGCCATCATCTATTCATGAGCTCGCATTCGCTATTGCACTATTTGTTCAAAAAATATCCTACTTTTCTATCACGATATCTGTCAGGATATCCATCAATCTTGTTGCTTCCTTGACCGCATTCTACATACCTAGCAGCGCTACGGAAGGCCCCTCATATGAAGAGAAGAAAGAGCAGCGAGATGAAGATGGAAAGGTACGTCCGCAGCTGGCCCATCATTTGTACATCACTAATGGCCTCTCGCCAGAATCACCATCATTCTCACCCAGTGGCTAAACCTCCGCTATCAGGATTTCCATCGGGATACACAGATATATGAGGTGTTTTCGGACTTTCTGCATCAGATGAGGATACCACATCAGGCGATCATCAAACGAATCTGGTCAGAGAGGATGGCCAAGGTAATGAAGGCGACTGACATCCAAGTGCGCTGCATCTTAACCATGAATTGCGAATAGGCCTTTCGGCATTCTGCCAGACGCGAGTCGCAGAAATTACCCATTGGTCAGTATCTGTTGGAAAGAAGCCATGCTGACACAGATGGATGTCCCTACCTACCACGAACCATTATATCTTTCATGCTTGGGTCGTTGCAACGAACACCCAGGACACCGGCACCCTACCCATTCTCCTACCACTCTATCCTGCTTGACATGAATTACGAGATAATAGCCCGCATCCTGTGCTTCAAAGATCTTGAACTTTTCAAGGAGCTGACGATTTACCAGTTCCTCGTGTTTCAGACCAAACCAGACGATCTCAACATGGTTCAGATGCTGGTAGAAAGGTCGAACATGGTAAGCCTACAGAGCCACACGAGATTGCTATTTTGGAACTCACCCGACATCGACGCAGATACGAAATTGGGTAGCCTGCGAGCTCTGCACAATACTCGACCTGAACAAGAGATACCTGTTGATCCGCCAATTCATCAACATCGCGAAAGTACGTAAACCCCAAGCCATTGGCCCGAACCGATGGATTCACCAGTTGCCTTTTGCAGCACTGTAGAGAAATGAATAGCTTCCACACTGCCATGATGATCACCAGCGGCCTGCTATCCAATCCGGTACAATCGCTGAAACGCAGCTGGAAGGTATTTCCCGGAATTGCATGCCTCCACTCCTGACCTTTTAGCGCGGCTAACATATCGCTGACCCAGATGTTGTCGAGCAATGAGAGAAACACGTTTCGCTCCTTGGAGAGACTGCTGGATGTATCCGGAAATATGAAATACTACCGAACGGCGCTTCACGAGGCCAACTCCCCTGGTACACCATTCCTACGTAAGCATCATCACGACCAGCCTTTTCACTACGTATTCTAACAGAGCTACACCCCAGCATTGCTGCTCAAGGACATCACCTTTCTTCTTGACGGTCCCTCCACGTTCATCCATATCCACGGTCCCCCTGCGAATGAGCCCCAGCGGTCAGGTGAGCTGGTGAACTTCGCCAAATTCCGTGACTTGACTGAAACCATCGAACAGACCATGAGGATCACCCAAGGGAAATATTGCTGGAAAAGGGAGATGAACTCGCTTTTTGATCTCATCGATGGAAGGATACACGATTGGTACAGTGTCAGTGGGAAGACCGAGACCGCCTCGCTCCAGTGGTCCAAAGCATGTGAGCAGTGAACGGATCGTCTCCGGGCAAACTGAAGATGAGGGGCATTTTGGACAGTTCGGATTAGTGGACTTTTTGGGCAATATTTTGAGCCAGTTTTCATCTGCTTGAACTTGATTTATACGGAATAAATACTGAGAAAAACCTGACAAGCACGATCCGGCGCATGCCGCGTCCCATGGGACCTTGCCTTGAGTCCTCCACCTTGTACCACTCACGCGTTCAGAGGGAAGATTAGATTTTACTTGGTTGAACTGGTACTACTGAAATACTTCTAATGAAATGGGAGAATGCTCAGCGACCAAAACTAGGGCCTTGAGGGGGGGAGTGTTAACAGAAAGGGAGTCCAGGTGTTAAAGAACTGAATTGTCATTGAAGCCACCCGGAAGGAAGGGGTGGCCGATTATGGGGGAAAGAAGTCAAAATTCTTTAGCCTACATCTGCGAATATTTCAAAATTGGAAGGAACTAGAGGAGATTTGGTACATTCAAACGGAGGGTATTGATGCTTCGGGCACAGGAGCCAAGCAAATTGGGGGAAGGTTGAATGGGGACGAAGGAGCCCCTATGCTATTCATGCTACTCGTTCAGCTCCCGCAGGAACACCGCATCCCTATCCCGGTTCACGGAACTAGTGTAAGAAGGCGGGGAGAAGAAGTTGTCGGTGTCACTGTTGATCTTATCCTTGAAGTTTCTACTAGGCTAACCGTGAAGAAAAACAGATTAACAACTAGCCAGCAAAACATGCATCAGCCGGGATTTACCTTCAGCTTCCATTTGCGGAAGACCCAGATTCCAACCGCAGAGATAACCACAACACAGCCCACAACGATCCCAACTGTCATGACGGTTTTGGAGCTCCCTTGGCTACCCTTGCTCTCGTTGGCAGCATCGGATGGCCCTGGGGTTTCTGGTATTACAGTGGGCGAGGTGATCACACTTGTCGATCCATTGCTGGTTACGGTCACCAGATATGTCGAGGTCCTATAGCTTACTGTTGGCTTGGTTGTAGACGGAGAGGTAGTAGGAGTGTTGGGTGGGTTGGGGGTGGTGGGCTTGACAGAAGGCTCTGGATCATTGGAGGTGGGTTTAGGTGTGGTGACGGGAGGGTTGGGAGTGGGAGTGGGGTTAGGTGTAGGCTTGGGGGTCTCGGTTGGCTTTGGGGTCTCGGGCTGCTGGGAGGTTACAGGTGGCTCAGGGGTTGGAGTGTTTGAGGTTGGTTGAGGGCCAGCAGAGGTCGGATCCGAAGGACGAACAACTGGATCCGACGGCTGAACGACAGCGCCTGAGCCAGTGTCGGCAGGCACCTCAGCAGCCAACAATTGTGGACTTTCACCAAACTCTCTTCGAGAGACATTCAACGCTAAACTACAACTTAACAAAAGTACAAGCACGAAGATGCACAGTTGATGAGTCCTGCTCATTGCTTAGAAATAATCTTGTGAAGAACAGAGAACAATGGGGGAGATGAGAATCAAGTCACTTACAAGATGTGCTAACTGGGGAGATCTAATTAAAGAGTGGGAGATCAAGGCAAAGAAAAAGCCGAGGGTCGGCAGCGCATTCAGCTATTTAAAAAGGCCCGCTCACAAAGGTGAATGTTTTCATTCCCTCGACGGTCTCTGTCACACACAATAAATAGTGGTAACCCCAAAAAGCGCCGTTAATGTAATGGAGAAGTACGGGAATGATCATATACCCTCATTCGGGAGGGGAATTCTCGTTGGGCGCCCTCTTAGGCTAGTAACCAGCCTGGATGGTATCTAGGATCTTGGCCGCCTCCAATGGGTGGACTGAGAGGTTTCATTAGACTGGCCAAAAAAGGAACTCATTTACCACCGGGTCCAATATGGAACTTAATTTTGGTTGATTGCCGCATCGAAGAGGATAAATCACTTATCCAAAGAGCAGTGGTTCCTATAAGTCAACCGAATCTGCCAAAGAAGATGTGTAAATCACAAAAGGATGGGCCGCAGCCGGTAACCTTCGCACCATATCCAGCACACATGCCTACCCACAAAGTTAGATTATGCTTGAAAATATTCACGTTGAAATTGGCTTTTTTGGAAGCGCCCATGGCTTGGCGGCCTCGCGCACCAACCAATCATTTCCAGCTCCAGAACCTCTCTTCCTGAGAATTCCACCAGCCCTCCGCTGCACTCGTTGAATGGCCAGTATTTAAGAGTTTCGACAGCTATATTTACCAGCATTGCTCAGCCAGTAGCATCTGGCGATGTGCTTGCTTCCTGACTAAATAAGCAATTAGCGTTTAGCTCTGGTGGCATGGACCTTAACCCCAATATCCATTTCTACACATAGCTAGGAATCGAATTGGATTCGTCCTATTCTAAACCGGTCCTGGTAGTCGAACACATGGTCCAATCAAGTCGGCATTCGCCGGTCGAAATAGAGCAGTTCGGATCGGCCACATGCATTTCAACCACTCTTGCCGTAGTGGCTTATATCGTGCTGGTCGTTGGTTTGATGGAGTGCACACCAATTACTAATGATGAGCTTCCCTGGTCGTTACACCATCGCGTCATCCTCAAACTCTTCCGGTCTGCAATGAAATTTAAGAGTAGCCAGAATCGTCCTTATTGTTGTACCAAACAGCTTATATCTTACCAATGGCTAGCTGCTGGCAAGCATCATTCTTCACTGAACACAGCTAATTGTCTGATAGATCCATGAAGTCTTGTGGGTTACTCAAGGTTTTACAAGCGCCGAAGGAATATGCAACCGTGAATGAATTGATCATCTTTTGCCCAGCATGAGGAAGCATTTAATATATTCATAATATTCACCAGGACTGCGGAAACTAATTGGCTGCTACATACCTCAGTATTGCTCAAGAGGTGTGTTTGTCGACTTCATTTCCTCAATGTTTCACGGTGCACCTCGCTGGTGACTTCACCACCACCCCAAGTTATCATTTCTGGTACAACATTGGCATTCCTTCTTCGGATGGCCATCGTCATGATATATCGGAGTTGGTGGCCATTTCGTAGAGCGGTTTACTTAAATGGCTATGACCATGGCACCAATCACCCTGGTACTTCATTAGTTTTCGATCATTTTGGTGGCATTACAGCTCAAGAACAGCAAGATGTCTCTATCGCGATAAACGTGGTCCCTTCTACTGAAACTCAGCCCCAGATCCAAAATATTCCTTGCTTTCGTCCAATGGCACATCCCGGCTTAATCAAATGATGCATGGCGGGTTGGTGAGCATAATTTACCAATGTCCATGGCAACAGGCCGCGCTGAATGTATCAATTTGGCAAAGTAATTTAAAGAATTGCAGCGATTAGCAGAAGATATTGTAGGGTGTTTGAGGCGACTATATGATGTCAATCAATCCAATGTGATCTTCAAAATTTCCGAAATTTCACTCTCCATGCGCACGCATGCAATCGGTATAAATTCCGAATGTCCTCGATTCTTAAGTCGGATTTCAACATCATTGTCAATTCATCCGCTCTCTCCTAGGGATTCCACTATCTTCTCATTTACACCAGCGGTCCTCCAAACCGATAGTTCAGCTATTGCCCTATATTCGCGCCCGTACTCCCCCTGCTATTTCTCACTTTCTCTCACTCACCCTCTCCCACCTAGATTCTTTCGTCCCATGTTATCAAGTAGACCCTCAAAGCCGCTGGAATCGCGAGCAAGATGCTCAGTTAATAAAAGCAATGGAGGTTGGTTCCTGAATGGAGAAGGTAGTATTGTCTCCGAAGTGAGCCAAGTCGTTTGTAACGAGACTGTAACTATTAATTCGGGATCCTCCTCTTTGGCCGCGACATCAAAGCCACGTTTGCGCAAATATAAGAGCATCGACTTGTTAAGTAAGTATGCATCAGCCGGATCTTCTACAGAAAGTGAACGAAAGTCCAGTCTTCGAAGGATGAGCTCCATTGATATTTTACAGAAGTACTTCGGCTCCGATAGTCAGCTAACCCTTGCACGGTTTGGACGCTCCCAATCTCAGAACCTGCCTAGCCGGCTATCGGAATATGTATCATTTCCTTTGCATGACGACGAAACCGACTGGAAATCCACCAGCTCCCTATCCATCAGCTCATCAAATGAAGAGAAGTTGGTGGATGATAAAGTCGTACAAATGGAGAACTTCGACGAGCTGATTGTCCCAATGTCCCAACAGCAAGCTGTTCAATGCTAAATGACATCACATTCTCCAGGTTGAATTCCGCAAGTTCTCGAACGCTGAGTTCCTCTAGGGATTGCCGCTCCGAATCGGCTTTTCTGTTCCATGTATTACTGCAGTATATATCCACTCAAATGCTTCGACTCTTCTAGGTATATAGTTTTGATCCCTGTTGTCCAGGATACCGCTGTGTGTTCCAGGATCCCCTTTTCGTTACACTGTCCTCCCTTCTTTTTGCACATATTTTCAATTCTACGCTTCGTGGCTTTTGACCTATTTCGTCAGGGTCTAATTCATTTTGCTGCTTATTTCCATTAATATTTGCATCTCGTCTATTAAACGAGTTATTTATCGCATGTTGAAAGCGCAGGGACAGCCTGGTAATTTGGAATTCCTTCGAGATTCGCATGCTTATTGCGCAATGGTTAGATATAGCGAGGGCTGGATATAAAGCGACACTCAGTCATGTGGGGCTGATTGCTTGGTGATGAATTTGTAGATATTGACCTGTCACGCTATCAGGAGGAATCGCCGAAGCGCAATGAAGACCTTGATAAGGAATTCCATTGTTGCTGATGGGGGTTGATTTACATTTAACCAAAATATCCGACGCTGGCCACGCTTTCTATTCTTGCAGCAAACAAAAAGGATAGATGGAATGATAACGCTTGCTAGCTGTGGATCGAATCGATCTGATGGTCAAGCAAGGCCAATTGATAGGCGGCCTTCTGGAGTGACGGAAGTCCTTGGTGATAGTGTTGGATCATAGCCCCTCACCTTTGGGAAAGAACTGAAAAAATCGTTGGTATCGAGTGATCCTGGGCGTGATCCCACACGAAAATCAATCTGGGTGGGTCAGAGAACATGCAGGGGACATAGGGGGCTGATTACTACACATAGATACATATACAGTGTTTTCGGGCTAGAGCCACTCGTAGAGCAATATCGATGAAACACCCTCTCCAGAGATGTATTTGGAATGGTCATACCTCTGGAATGTTCTTATTCGATGGGACCATATATCTTGATCCCAATACAAACCCCAGTGGTCGCCGATATATATGTGTCTGCTGGTGGGTTGTATTTCTAGATTTGTTTTCAGCCTACGCATTGTACCACTTGTTTCACGCCTCAGTCAGATGACATGATCTCAAGATCTAGAGATACTCAGCGATCATCAGTTAAACAGTTGTCAGATCCTAAGTCTGGTAAATGGGATTACGCCTATGGCGTGATATCGCTGCTGTTTACTGAGGCAAATCGAGCGTTTTGCTAATCAACCTGACCATGGAGTCTGCAGGGCTATTTTTGTCATCCTGTCTAATTATGTGCATGTTTAGGTTGAGCTAAATGACCGATCGCAGGGGGGTGTAGTTAACAGTGTTTGCACTACACGCTCCTCTAAGATTGCTGCTTAATGCCGGAGTAGGCAGGCAGCCCCCCTCCTGGTGCCTCAGGTGCCCCAATTCACATCAGTGGCCTTTCTCGGCCGACTCTCGGGGTACCCAGACGTACTGGCTGCGATATAGAAATTCAGCACTTCCGCGCTAGTTCCTGTATGGTGGCAAAGTTCAGAAGTGGATAAGCGAATGTCTATATCTTTCCAAATCAGGCCATAGCTGTCTAACAGTGGTCAGGATTTTCCATATCCTTCGATGGAGTGTATTTCGTAAATGAATTTGACTGTTGTTTTAGTCATCAGCATCCGAAGTATTGATTGGATACGCGCGTCTGCCGCACATGAATCCTCACCTTCCGTTTAGAGTGATCGAGGTGAAGTTATTGCAAGCATTAAGCTTCATTCGAGCCTTAAGCATATCTCGTATTGTGCTGGGGAACACTATAAATGGATTCGCTACTTCAGCTATTCTGCATTAGGTAAGAGATTCGGCTGGGTCCCCACTCTGGTCGTTTCCGATTTGCCAAACGCGCTCCTGATCTACTGTGTAATTCTTCACATACGCACAATTATTTTTACTTCGAACTTGATTGAGCTCTCGAGCTACTGGCTAGTCAGGATTTGTTTAGTCGAATACTCAGCTACTACTGAAACATCATGTCGCTGAGTGTCCTGTCCAATCATGGGCGATTATTTGTTGCTGGATGAAAGATGGTTTGGAGCGGATACTTGCATCATAAACGTTTAAAAGCCCGGGGTTGACCGGTGGAAAATCCCACCTGTGGTTCAATTTATGGCTTTCTAGTTCCCGTTTTACATCATCTAAGCTCCCCTTAGACTTCGCTTACTTCGTCCTGCCTATAACACCGAACTGAATTCCCGCGGAAAACATGCCTAGTTGTAAACAAGTGAGCTTGCACAAAACCTCTATTAACCAGGTTGAAGCCTGGGTTCCAACAAATCCTTCTCCAGAACGCGAGGGTATAAGTGTTGCCCTTGCCCACGCTACACTCAACAGCACGCATTTGGAGACGCTGTCCAGCTCACTAAAGCGTATGGTATACGGCGGCACCTGCAAAGAGTCGAGGCAAGTTGGAGAGAAATGCCCTCAATCAGAGTATTACTCCTTTCCGCGTTATGAGGTACTCGAACTGGATTCTGAGCACTATGAGATAAAGCCTTCGAGGAAGGGAACTCCTATCACCTATCTTCTGGAGCTCTTTAACTTATGAATTACTGCCGAATTCACACTTCAACCGTGTGGCAACAGCTGACAGGTTATTCTCGTTGCTTTCGGCGGTCAAGAGCAGGCATGAATTTAAGCACGTATTGAGTACAAAACAATATTGTTTGTTCCTTTGAACTTATGGTTATATGGTTTCATAGACGGTGTTTCTCCACCTTATAACTGTGTATAGAACTTGCATCTGAAACATCGCTTTATATCTCGACTTGTAGCCATATTCATCCACAGAGTACATTTAGCAACGGGGTTGCACTTGTTATGATCTGACTTGATGTGGAATAGCTGCGGTGTCAGGGTTTCTAGAATCATCCTGACCTTCCTCCTACCAATAAACGCCATTTCTCATCGAAACTCGGATTTAGCTCATTCGAAATTACCGGGATCTATGCAGTTCTTTCATGTGGGTAGGGAATGTGCCTATATCGGTGCAGAGAATGCCACTCCATACACCTGTACTGGCTAGGGGAGTCGTGTTTTTATCTATCCAATGCCCATCCACGTCTAAACGTGCTCTGTCGATGTTCATTCGACTACTCCATGCTTTGGTATTGCATGAGGGAATCGTCCAATTGGGATCGCATATGACAAATGGTTCTACAAGATCCCACTAAAATGATGAGATGTGAACGGAGATAATATTATTTACCTCGCTGATCAAGTACACCAGTGCTTAGACTATTAAAGTGGTGTAATGGACTTGTAAAGTAGCCCCATAATAAACACTCTTTATCCGTAATACTTTTCACTGCTAAGCCCTGCAATGTCCTCCGGTGTAGCTGAGAGTGAACCGGTATCTGAAGTCCGAATGCTTAGCCCAAAACTGTCCCGCTCAATAGAGCGAGCGACCGATTCTAGAGAAAAAGGATTGACCCTTGTGATATTTGTGTCAGTTTTGGTGGCCACTCTGGCTTCATTTAACAAGGGTTGGAATACTGGCTCCCCCAACATCTCAGAGAAGGTCATTAGAGGCTGCCAGCAAGACGATACAACAGGCCTTCTTCCGGGTTGCTTGCCAATGGGTGACTTATTGTGGTATGTCAGCGTTGCTGCTTCAAGTTAAAACTATCCTCTAACGTGAGCCTAGGGGTTTCAACGTGGCCATTATGCAGGTAGGAGGTTTGCTAGGGGGTTTAGCTGCCGGCCCGATAGCTGACCAGCTTGGTAGAAAAAAGACTCTTTTGTTAAACAACGTTAATTTTGTTCTGGGAGGACTGCTAATAGCGCTTTCAATGAATACTAGCATGTTCGCTGTTGGCCGCTTCCTCATCGGTCTTGGCAGTGGTACGTCTACTGTTGTAGCGCCAATTTACATCGCTGAAAGTTCGACAATTCGGTATCGAGGGGCTATGGGGACTCTACTTCAAGTTTCTATTGCCTTTGGAATCCTGTTCTCACAGATAACCGGCCTTTGGCTCGCTACAGTTCCTTTGTGGAGAGTTCTTTTTGGGCTAACTATTCTGTTCGCCGCACTCCAGGTGGTTCTTCTTGCATTTTGCCCCGAAACACCTAGATACCTTCTGTCCAACATGAAAATCGATGAAGCCAAGAAATCCTTACAAAAGCTACGCAAGGGATGCAACATTGAGCATGAGTTTCACGATATGGTATCTGGTGGAAGCTTGGATAATTCCTTGAATGGGTCGAAGGAACGATCTCTTCGCGATCGCATGAGGGGGATCATGGCGGATGGTTATGTACGTAGAATGCTCTTTGTTGGTATTGGGCTTCATGTCTCTCAGCAGCTATCTGGTGTCAATGGGGTTACGCTGTATTCAACGTCGATGTTCCACCGAACCATTGGACCGCAGCTTGCCCCTTACATGACTATTTGTATTGCCGCGCTTAACGTGTTGCTTAATCTATGCTCCTCCATGCTAATCGATAGAAGCGGACGGCGTCCTTTGCTTCTCATAAGCACAGGCGGGATGTTCCTATCGTGCCTATTGCTCGTCATGGGCGACATCCTAAACCTAGTGACTTTGAACACACTATCTGGTGAGTTGTTTACTAATGTGTATCGATGTGGGAGGTACTAACGGGAGCCTAGTGTTTCTGTATACATCTAGCTTCAGCATCGGGTCAGCCACCATTCCTTTCATGATTATTGCCGAATTGGTTCCCACATGGGCCACCGGCGTAGTTGTTTCCATTGCCACTGCTACAAATTGGGCGTAAGTAAGCGTTGGCTACATCCTCGGATGCGCGTTCTAATCCTCTTTGGCTTGTTAGGTGTTATTCTTTGGTGGTTTTTATATTTCCAACACTGATCACTTCTCTTGGGGCAAAGGCATTTATCATATTCGCAGTGACTAACGGGGTGGCGCTTATCTTCATTTACCTAAGCGTTCCGGAAACAAAGGGCCGCTCCATAGATGAGATTGCCGCTAGAAACCACTACGAGTCTTTAGATTAACCCGAAGTATGCTCTAGAGTTTACATACCAGCATTTGCTACTAGCTAGATGGCAATTGCGATATCTTTGATCCATCGATGCTGCTCGGGTGGAGGCTCGAGGAGAAGGGTGAGGCGGGTGAGTGCCACCGCTCCAAGTATTTATTCTATAGGGCGGCAGAATCGTAATAAATTCATCTGTTCAGACGATTTCCAAACTACAGCCGAAACCATACCTGTTGGTTCGGCCACCCAAGGCCATCTAAATGCATCTGAAAGGCTGGGACACCTGTTGCACTATGGCTCGCGCTCACATGTCGCGGAATTCTATAGGTGTACACCACTGGAACGACATGTTATTGAGTTTGTGGCCATTCGGCATACATGGGTGGGCAGAGAGCTCAATGTGCCGCCTCATCGGTACCAACTAGCTACCAGGTTTAGCCAGCCTTAGGATTGCTTGAAATCAGACTTGTGATAGAAGCGAATTGTGTGACATATTCCTAACTTCCCGTTCAAGCAGTTGTTCTACCAGGTTCGTTAATTAGCATGCTGCTTTGTATGGGGATGAAATATGGTTACTCTTTCGATAAAAAATGTGACATTACTCGTACATATATATATCTATGATGATCTAGATACAGTAAAGATGTTGTGTGTTGCAATCACTTTTAACCGAGGTTAATGGGGCTACTATATGTACAACGCTGAGCCCAATTTGCGTAAATTGGCCATCTGCTCTGTACTTACTTGTAAGCGACGCCTGTTCGAAGAATTGTATAAGTGAGAAAGAAAGTGCTGATTGAACCTTCATGGGAATACGAAACCCAGACGCCTCTATTACCTTGGTTGCCCGGAATCCGCCTATCCTTGCAACTGAGGAACGCTTCTGCCTGCCATACGAAGTGAACTTGCACTTGTCCGAGAGGTTCCTCTCGTGGTCAGGGAATGATTTTGATATCGCTGATAGATTGGCTTGCAAGGAAAACTGTCATTTATCCAGTTGATCAATCGACAGAGGCAATTCCAATTGCAAAGATTCATGATCCAATAGCTACCATGAGAAATTTGTTCCTTGAGAAGCAAGACTACTATGTTACTATTACACTAGGTGTTGACATAGCAATGATAGTGGCCATGTGTATATGTCTGGATGGACACTCATCACAACATTACCAAAGTGGCTTTGATTGGTTCTCTGCCAATTTTCTCACTCTCTGATCCCAGACACTCTATCACCTACTACATATGTGTGCATTGATTGACTACCTGACTCAACCATTTCTTTTACTTTTTGTGCATTTGAATTGATTTATTTCCAATGAAACTTCAGTTGTACCTCAATTGCCAGTTATATTGACCACTACAAGTCCCTATACCCTACACTAACATTAAGCCTAACCCCACAATCAACAAGTAACTCCATTGAAATCCACCACTTCATAAGTATTTCTGCTGTAACACTTTGTTTCCATGACTTTGGCAGGAACCCTATGGCTTTATGCCACTGTTCATTCACAGGTAAAAGCTTTCCACTGAGAGCAAAGCATTTGCTTTTTAGCAATATCCTGATACTGATGACTAAGTTGTACAGGAGGTATTGCAAGCTAAATGAGCCCTTGAAGATACCAAAGA
Source organism: Basidiobolus meristosporus CBS 931.73 (assembly GCA_002104905.1). Lineage (NCBI taxonomy): Eukaryota > Fungi > Basidiobolomycota > Basidiobolomycetes > Basidiobolales > Basidiobolaceae > Basidiobolus > Basidiobolus meristosporus. The sequence continues at coordinate 5,423 of MCFE01000145.1, read as the reverse complement.
AAATATGAAAGAATTGGCAAGATATTACTGAGTATCTGCTAGCCAAAGTACTTCTCACAGGCTCCAATCAATATTCACATGCATATGCAACATTACTTAATAAATAACTAAGTGCAAAGAATGTATGAACTAGATGCGTATTTATTCAAATGGCCTTCTGAAGCCATTTCTACCAAGCTTACATTGGAAGTGTTGGGAGTCAAATATAGGCATTGAATGATTATTCATCCCAAAGCAGATTACCAATCCAACTTGAAGCATCTGCAGCTGTTGTGCAAGGAGTTTGTGACAGGATTTGAGCAGCTTTTCTACAGACATAGTGCTGAACATGTAGCTTTCTGCAGCCACTGTATCCATTCTCTACTCTGTCTTGCTTAGTGTGCTGAGAATATTTGGCCTTGCTTCACCTTTGAGGAGTTTCCTATGCAGCAGATGTGTGGGGAGATAGGAAGACAAGTCAAGTTGATCCACACAGATAAGTCTGATGTGTTTGAATTGATTATGCTAGGTTTCCACTAGCACTGCATGCATTAACTGAAATGGGTTTTTTAAAGCAATGGGTGCAACCAGGGTTGCTAGCATAACACATCATTATACTTAGTAAGCCCATCTGCCACAAACCAGGACAGATTATTAATCAAACATAGAAACCCAAATGATGAACAGATTTAAAAAGGTTGAGTAAGAAGAGCCTGTTGTAGTGGGGTCATAGTAACACCCACTGACAGATGTGCTCATTCCCATATTTTCTACTTTTCTATTTCTCTACTACATTTATTTTAGTTTTATCCCATTTGTCTTACCTGACCAGTACTATCCCATAAGCTGGTTGACTATCACACCTGCTTACCTTATTGCATAAATTATCCCTCACTTTATGTAAAGATTACTAGCTGTAAGTGCTTCTGCATTAGGCAAGTACCTGCGCCAGTACCCATGACACATGATCAACCTGTGTCACTATCCCTACCATTTTCATACCATATATGGTATCCTATGTTACACAGGTTTTGTAATACTGAATCCTGATTGGTTGGATGTGCTGTGCCTCTTAGAACCTTCTGGCACCTGCTTAAAATACTCTTAGCTCATTCTGATGCCCTTAAGATTTCTATTGTTCTCTGGAACCTTCTGGAGCACCATGATTAGTAATCACTTAGCCTGTGAGAAAAGTATATAAGGGAGGCAATCCCGTAACAATAAGTCATCATCCCTTTTATCAATATACCAACTTGTTGATTAGTGTGATCACTGCTACCTGCTGCTACCTGAACTTCCAACCTCAGACCACAGGACACTCCCAGGAAACAATGCTGATAGCCAACTGACCTTGAAGGCACTACTTGTGAGGAATAATCAGAGTAGGTATCTTTTATTATAATTGATTCTTTCCTAAGTTTGTTCTAGTACAGGCAAAGATACTTTTCTGTCTTTGTAACTATTGACCACAGCTGCATTCTTATCAAGTCCCTGCTGGTGCAGTTTACAGTTGTTTTGACTTTGGAAGCTTTAGTACATTGTCATCTCAAAGAACACTAAACCCAGCACATACTTTTGTTTAGATGCCAACTAAGTTGGGGATTGTAGGTCAATAGTTTTCCCTTGACAAGCTTGTGGCTTTATTCCCCATCAAATCAGATTAGAGACAGAACCTAAGTATTCCTAGCAAGCTTTTGCCAGAGGTTATTGCACCCAGTGAGCACCCCACACACAAAACACTTGAGAAGTGTTGGACATATCTCTCCCTTGGACTTATACACCATCACACCATGGATGGTACCATTGATTCCAACTTTTTGCCTAGGATAGGCTGTGATGATGTGAATCAGTTTGCAAGCAACAATGAATAAGTTGCTAAAATGGGATAGTGCTGGGCAATTGTGATGCACAACCCAAACCATGCATATGTAAATGCTGTTGTAACAATACTAAGCTATGCATGAATTCTTTTTATAGGAAAATATTCAAAAATATTTTCCCCTTGTTTTGTAGCCAAATCGCATAATACTTGAGAGGCAAAAATAATTGTATTATAGATAGTGCCCCAGACCAAAAAATTAACTACAAAATAACTAACTATGTAAGAACTGCGCCATTGCTGTTGTATGAACCATGGTTGTTTTGCATCTGACAAATAACACAATTATATGTTGACTTCAAATAGAAACCACATTTGTAGCAATATACCTCCTAATATTAATACATATATTTTCCAGTCTGATGCATCAAGTAGGTAAACATTAAAATGGCGCTCAAAGCAGCTTACCAATGTTGTCATTCACTATGTCACCCTTGCTACCAATCAAATGAGCAGTGTCCCTGTCCTTTGGTGTCTGTTGTGGTGAGGTACTAGTTCTTTTTGGACTGGTACACCGCATCTATTATGGATTGATAGTCTATGAGACTCTGAGAGTAGGGTAGTTGTGCAAAGAGAGCTTATTTATTTTGCCTACTCAAGATTGTCCATTTTGGTTGATTTATCTGATAGGCACAATTGTCAGCACAATGAGTGTACTGGATAATTTATTCTTTTACACATTGTGTGTTTGTTGCTGGGTTTGTGTACTTTACATCTTGGATGGGCTGCCTCACAATGTAGGGATATGAACAACTATTGTCTGTGTGTTCCACTCCCTTTTGCTTGGCACATTCTAATGCATTGGCCCCACCCTCCAGTTTGAGACTGGACACTGTTTGATACTTGATGCTGAAGTCTTTGTTGCTGTTGGCATTAGCAATGCTTAGGTTATTGTGCTTTCTGGTCATGGTTCTGAATTCCTGGTGCAATAACAGGGATTGAACAATGGATGTCTTAATGACAGGCAAGCTGAAATGTTTTGGTGGCAATTGTTTGAATACTGCACACATGGCAAACTGCAATAATGAACCCTTCTATACTTGCAAGAGCATGAAGAACAACAGTCAGTTGGGACAGTAACAGCAACTTGATTTGTGACAAGGACTAGAAACACTGCTATGGTAGTAGAGTACTTGCTGAAGAATGATTGAGCAATAGGTTAGTTACATTGGCCACTACTTAATAAGGTTAAGCCAAGGGCATAAAGTGTGTCTTATTAGATTATGCAGGCTAACATCCTGTTATGGACTTTATTGAGGAATCCTGTAGCATATAAAGAGCATGCACTGGAATGACAGCCTCTGTGTATATGTATGGTTCTATCACTGCAGCCCATACTTCTCTTCATTACAAATAATGACATTATGTACAACAATAAGGGACACTATTTCTATGTTTGCATATCAGCAAATTCATGAGTAAACTAGCAAGAGGAAGGAAAGCTGTATGACTTTGGTCATTTTGACAACTGCTGACATAAGTGGTCTTTCTTTGTCAACTTGCCATTTGGTGTACTCACAGTGACCACTGTCTCCTGGTTCCTTTGTCTTCCTACACCAAAGGGCTCTCTCAAGAAAAAAATCAAGAAAATTAATTTCCTTGGGACAGTGTTACTTTTGGGATTTATTATCACCCTGTTGCTACCAACTCAGCAGAGTTCTCCCACTATTCACTTTCATCACCATGTTTCTCTTTGGCATGGCTTTCTTTGTACTTGTATACTACATTGCAATGTACTTTCAGGTTGTCTGTGGGGACTTTTCTACTAGTTCAGGTCTTGAGATGCTACCCAGTGTAATCTCTGGATTGATTATCTCTAAGACTGGGGTGATTGTTATTTGGTGCTGGGTTGGCTCAGCAATCATGGGCTTGGGTTATTGGCTGTCTGGAGTGCCAACACAGGGCATGGTGAGCAAATGGGCTTCTTGCTGATCTTGCAACTGGTCGTTGCATTCAAGCACTGATCTTTGCCAGACAAGCAGCTGTCACTCACAAAAATATGGGAATAGTCACCGCACTAGCAACCTTCTTCTGCTCAATGGGTGGAGTATTTGGAATTGCCATTTTTGACCCAATATACAGCAAGTTGAGCACAGGATTGTCAGAATTGACCTTTGATATCCCTATCAGGGAGGCTCTCAACAGTTCCACTTTCATCAATACCCTACTGGCACAGGAGCAACTTGTAGTATCAGATCACATTTTGCAAACCATCATTTTCATTGTGGCTGGCAGTGCTGGATTAGAGTTTGTGTTCACTCTGGGAATCAAGTACATCAAGATGCAAAGTTCAATGTAAATAGTAGTAAAGCAATCAAATAAATGCCTAATGAGTAGCTTTATTGCACTATTCTTGCCACTTGCTTCTGATAATGTTCATTAGTTGTTCTGATCATCTTGAGTAAACTAGCAAATGAGTAAGGATAATCTAACAATCATTTTATACTTCTGGTTTATTGATTTGCTTTATGTAGTCATGTCAATTGCAATTGTCAGCACACTGGGTGTATTGTATGCCCTATGCTGGAAATCTGCCAGGCATTGGGTCTGTGCTACAGGCATTAAGTATTGCACATATTGAGTGGGCTGCATCAGGATATAAGGATATGCAGTGCCATCGTTGGGGATTAATGTCTTTGTGAGCCTATACCACTTAAATCTAAGTTGTGGTTATAAGGGCTTTTGTATGGTATGATATATCTAAGAGTAAAGTGTAATAAAACTCCTGAATGAGTTAACTGAACCCAAGTGACAACTAAGTGCAGAACCTTAGAATTGTCAAGAGTGACACAAATATTAGCAGAGAGGTCCTGGTCTAATATTGGTCTTGTATATAGCTGAGTTGGGCTATAAAGGCAACAGAGTTGGTTCACCCTGCAAGCTAGTCTTGGTGCTCTTGGGAGTACTAGATATGCTGGGCTTGGGCTGAAACTAGAACAGAATTGCACCCAAGTTTGACACAAGTCTTAAGGCTGTTCAAGCTGCAAGTCACAATGTACAGCCTGATATAGGTGTCTAAATAAGCCAGCCAGATGTCTTTGCTGCTTAACATAGTATCATTGGCCCTCAATTCTTATATTGTCTTATTATAGTGTAAGCAATGCCACAAGCTTGAAAGTCAATATAGGCATTGATTGTAGACCACTGAGTTTCCAAAGAGAGAATTTTAACTAGAGTGACTGTATCAGCTGGATAAAGCTGATTCAGTTCTATTAGCTATGCATCTTGTTGCTGGCAATCCAGAGTCCCCCTGTCTGTATATAGCAGTGGATTCTTAAAGGTACCTTCTAGTTATAGTTTAAAGTACAATAATTGGAAGTTATTATATGCTCCTTTGAACTACCCTGATACAGATTAGGTACAAAATTTACATGACAAAGAGTCAATAGTGGATGCTCCTTTGAACAGAAAGCTATTGTACCCACACAGCAAAGTACTGATGCTGCTACATGTATATTTTATTTTGGATAATGGTGCATATATTAACATAGATCTGGTCTAGTGCTCCATGCAATTGATTATAGCTCAAGTTACACATAATGAACAGTCCTATATTGGTAATGGC